>MU225365.1:138917-200325 GCA_018584345.1 Thuja plicata
GAGGGCCTTCATTTTACATTTTTACACATCCATGACTAGAGAGCTATGGATTGATATTTGAGGCCTCATTCTTGAGCAACCTTGAATGGAATGATTCATAGAAGTGTGACAACATTTATGCACATAGAAACAAGGTTTAAATGTATGAGTGAAGTATTCGATGACTAATTATTCTGATTCACACATGAAAGTGGTATGAGTCTTCTTTATGTTAGAGAAAAAAGGAAAGACTAAGCCTTTTGATCTCTCATGAAGGCGAGAGATGAGTAAATAGACAGTTTAATTATATAAGAAGTATATTATGAGGGTTTATAAGACTATATTAATGGTACTATTGCACTCTAAGTTGAAAAGATCTAGAGTTTTGAAATTCTTAAGATCAAATTGTGAGTCTCAACATCAAGGGGGAGTATATAGATAATTGATGTTTTCTGCTAGTTAACCATTCCCTTATGTTGAACATACAGTGATGTGCAAGTAATGCATGTTGTGGTTCGTTGATGATAATGCTTGGTTTTATTTTGAGATTAGTATTTTAAATATAATTTTCTAGATAAATTTGGATTATAAAAGAGTTGTATGAATAATGCATTGTAGATGACTGAAATATTAAGTCCAGTTCTAATATATTTTTAAGGGTTATTATTTCTATATAGAGATCCCCCTGCTAATTTTGTTAAGGAAAAGGAAGGACCCTACTTTGAGGCATGATGCAATGAGAATTCAAATGAACAAAAGATTCATTTGTATTTGTGTAAAATCATTTTTATTTTATTGTCTCTCTATTTTTGTATTTGTTCTTTATGTTTCAACAACGTGTGTGTGTGGTTAATGCATCTATTTTAAATTTCATAGAAATAATCCTTAGTAATGATAGAAAAGACATTAATGAGGATAATGGAGAGTGGATGCAACATTTTTGTATTCACATGTCATTCACAGTTAGATTCAAGAAAAAATATCTCCAATCATACTAGAAGAAAAGACTCAAATGAAAGTCAGAAGTTTCATTTTAACAATTACATTACATGCAATTCAGGAGGATTAGTGATGTTGAAAATTACCTCCAACACACCTACTCGAGATCTGTAGCTATAAAAACCAAGAATATAATTGAAGAATAAATAGAACATGCTAGACTAAGAACATGGAATGATAAAATGAGGATGTACACATTCTAATTAATGGAGAAAATGCAAGTTCCCCAAAATGGCTCATTGACTATCACTTTGATATAGTTGTTGATGTTAAATGTATGATGGATCCTTAGAAAATGCATGCTTTATTTGTATTTAGAATTAGTGTAAAATTAGAATAATTTCTATGTTGGGTCTATGAAGATGTAGATGCTTCTAAAATACACTTTAGAAAACATTCATCATGTACATCATCTTCCAATATGTTCCAGAGTATTGCCACAACCACCACTTATAGAAACAAAACATACACACATAATTCCTATGGCTTGTAGAACATCTAATATTTGAGTAATAAATGGAGTTTCTTTTCAAGAAAGCTGTATTTCTTCTCAAGGGATTTCTGGGATAGATAATGGGATAGACATATGAATGGAAATCCTTCCTATTGTGTAGCCTTGCTATATTTTCATATAAACTATGAAGGATATGTCATTGAATGAATCTTTAGTACTATTAGGCAAATCTTCCCATTCAATCTAACAAATATGTTTGGTTTTTCTATGTAAGTAGATATGGACAACCATTGAATCAACCTATAGAAAGATACTCCTATCAGTAGGATTAATGTATAATTGAAGGAGGATAACATCATAATTTGGAGGAGTCAAATGATTGTATCATTAAATACATGTGAAGGGAAAATAGCTAGTGTATGAACATATACAAAATAGAGGCCTACATGAAAGATATATCATGGAGCCAACCTTCAATACTATTAGGCAACTCCTATTTAATCAAACAAATATACCTAGTTGACTATGTCCATAGATATGGACAACTATTGAATCAACCTATAGAGAGACACTCCTATTAGTAGGATGAATCATCCACTAAATCAAATCTTCCCAGTCTTGCTATATCTTTATATCAACTATGAAGGATATTACATGGAGCCAATCGTTAGTACCATTAGGAATCTCTTCCTATTCCATCCACCAAATATGTGCGGTTTGACTTTGTCAATAGATATGGACATCACATGAAAGATATATCTTGGAGCCAACCTTCAATACTATTAGGAAACTCCTATTTAATCAAACATATATACCTAGTTGACTATTTCTATAGATATGAACAACTATTGAATCAACCTATAGAGAGACACTCCTATTAGTAGGATGAATCATCCACTAAATCAAATCTTCCCAATCTTTCTATATCTTTATATCAACTATGAAGGATATTACATGGAGCCAATCGTTAGTACCATTAGGAATCTCTTCCTATTCCATCCACCAAATATGTTTGGTTTAACTTTGTCAATAGATATGGACATCTATTGAATCAGCCTACATAAAGACACTCGTATTAGTAGGATGAATCTATAATTGATGAAAGATGGCATCATAATTTGGAGCATTTAAATGCCTGCATTATTAAATACATGCAAAGGGATAATTGCTAGTGTATTAACATACACAAACTAGAGCCCTATATGAAGAATCAATTTGGGAATGATGGGAAAGAAAAACTAGAAATGTGGTCTATAGATCAAAGGCTCAAAAAGGATGGTTCAAATTATGATGATAATTGAATTGTCTCTTTCTAATGTTGAAGGAAATATTACAAAGCCAAGGATTCAAATAGGAAGTATAAGCCAGAGAATCCAAAGAAGAAGTGATAGGATGATAATCAAATACATATCAAATTCATGTTGGGATATTTTATCGTATTACCGGATTTTGAGTTCATAAAGCTTCTATTTATCCTGAATGAATAATGAGAAAGGGAAATATTACATCTTAATTTTTGTAATTAATTTTCAAGAATCAATTACAAAAGTTAAAATTGAAAGTCTCAGAGGGAGAGAAAAATCTTTAAATATAAGATTAGGAACCATGGTAAAGGGCAAGACTTTTCTGATACCCTTTCTCCTTAGAGGCATGAGTGAGGTTCAATCATAGTCTAGAGTATTTTGATTTTCAGTTCTGTTAAAGGGAGACCTAGTAAGAGATTTTCTTTTAGGCATGTTATATTATATTGAGAGGGGAGTCTTTGACCTCTCTATATTTGTCAAGGAAATAAAATAGATGATTTGAATCTTTTTGTTCATTTGCCTTTTCTTTAGACTTTTATATTGCTTTGTATTTTGCTTGATATTATTAGTCATTGTATCATATCATAGGTGTGTGTTTTATGTGATCTTTGAGTTCCAAATTGTTCATACCAATAAAATAAATTGATCTTTGATCTCTCGATTTTTTTTTGTGGACGTTGGAAAGATAATCTTTGAATCATTCATCTATGTTCTCTTTAATCTTAATCTGTAATTACACATGTATCATGGCTATGTGCAGATGTTAGTTTATCTTTTCTACTTTTTGGTTAAAAATATACCCTAGAAAACTAGAATTAAATCATAAGAGTAAGTTGTACCTCTAAAATTTAGAAGAAAATTGCTAATTCAATGATAATTTCTCCAACTATTAGTTTTTTATTTGTCTTTCACCTTTAGATGTATTAAGTCATTTTTATAATCATCCTGAGAGGCCAAATTCAAATTCTTAACTAACACTCTCATATACTTTGATATACTCTCCGATAAAAAGATTCAGATAAGCAACAGTATATCAATACTTTTACATTAAAATGAGATCCTATCATTCTCTAACTTCATTCCATTCCATGAGTGAAATCTGGAAGCGATTGGATATTTTTTGTATGGACAGGACAGAAGTTCGGGAATCTTTTCAAAGAGTACTATAGTTTTTGAAAATGGAATGATAGATATATGCCTATATATGTATTACAGGACATTTACTCGTGATTATTGAAGTCCAGCGTTCTAGTTTAAATAAGAACTTTAATGTGTAACTATGTAATACTGCTTAACCTAAAGTAAAAGAAAGTCAGTGTATTCAATGGAAGACACGACCATTAGCACTGAAACCTTCCCTCTCCTCCTAGTCCTGAAAAAGACTTCTGTCGCTTCACCAACCTTCACAGTCATACACGGAACAAAAAGATTGTAAGCAGGTGAGAAGCAGAAATATGCCAGCGGCCAGAACAGTAAGCAGCTGCCATGAACCAAATATGTATTTGTTTACATATCCCTTCGCAGAAACTTTCCATCTATTGTTATAATCCTTATTGATATCCGCTATAACTTGGTCCAGATATTCCAGTTTTGTCAATTTCACGCATTTACCCAAGCCGTTCCACAGGCTTGCGACTTTTCTGTCGTCTGCCAGATGATTGTAAATAATTCCACTATTTCTCAACAGCCGAACATCTTCTTCTGTGTCGATGATGCCGTTCATGAAATCTGTGTAGCGACTCAAGATCAACTCTCCAGGCGCTGCCGAAGCTTCAAACGCCACCAGATTTCTGAGAACTACTTCCGTGTTGGAGTCCAGCCTCAATTTGGGAAGATAAAGAGTTGCAGTGATGGGGTCGAAGCGAATTGTTGTAAGGTCTCCCGCAGTTGGACGGAATTTCACTCCTGCGGAGTTTAAATCGGAGACAGAGGGAATTGCCAGTTCGTCACGTGTAGGAGGAAATTCCACAGAGGAAGATCCGCTTTCCTCATCCTTCTCTTCTCCCTTTCCATCTTTGCGTTTAATTGAAAGACTTTCAAAAGTGGAAACCAGACGCGTGGACAACTGTGCCACAAACTGGACAGGCCTTCCTTGCAGGAAAGGCTGAGGCAGTGCTGACAGAATTTTATCAGGGCCAATGTTTAGCGAGGAGAGCGCCTTCCATAACGCTTTTAGAACACGCGTTGCGTAGTTTGAATCTGGCAAATTGATCTCCAGCAAATTGATCTCTGAAACACTATCGTCCGAAATCCTGGCCGCTGCCGGGACAATAGAATAGTAGAGTACCTCCAGTATGTGACCTCTCTGTCTTTTAGACAGCCTTGAAATATCCCGCATATTCAACATAAATGGTGACATTTCTTTACAAGCGAGACTCACCAAATTGAGGAGCCTTTCTTTTGCCTTTGCTTTAGAACCCAACTGGACCTCCAGCAGCTTCTGCAGGAGGGACAAAGGTAGCTGATTCTCAAGCATCATCAGATCTCTCATAATTGCATTGTGGGTCGCACTCCTGCCAGATGGATCTAACACTCTGTCCAGTCGCTTCACCTGGGTTGACACTTGTGAAGAAGCCTTGTCCGCCTGATTGACGTGGAACTGTAAACATTCGAGCAAGAAGGAGACGTCCAAAGCCATGAGCCATGCCAGAGCTTCTCCACTGTAGTCAAGATATTTGTGGTAACAACTCCTGATCCGCCAGTCGTACTTCTTCACCTCTTCCACTACATATTCGAAGTTACAGTCACCGCCTATCGTCTTCTGAAATCTCCGAAAAGCGGCCACTTTATATCTCTCCATTTCATACAGTTGGGATCTCCAATGGTGATACGGCCCAATGGAGACGCACTGTGGAATATAAGCTTCCGGTTTCACTGTCAACAACTCTTTGGGCACACCGAAAACTGATACAAGCATCTCATTCTCTTCTTCTTCCCCCTCATGAACTTGGAGGGCTTCCTTGATTTGAATAACCCAGAGATCTTCACCAATTTTTACTTCATCTAGGTTCTTTACTTCCATGATTCCCGGTGCTAAGGAATTAGCAATCACAGATTGTAGCTACCCAAAGATGTAAAACAGATAACGGAAGGCATAAATGTGGAAAACAACTTGGCAGAGGATCGTATATGTAGCTTCAGAGAGCACGACAACTTTTACCGTACGCGGTTGCGGATGGAGTCTGCTCTAGACAAAGAAGTCCATTCAAAGGCCCATGCCTGCTTGTTACGGACGTCACCTGCATACGTGGATGATAAGACCCGTCTAATCTAGAATATGGAGAGAAATAAATTCTCGTTCAAAGAGTTAAATAGAACAGCTAAAGATCCATGTTGAAATATCGAGAGTTTCATTTAAACCGTCCATTCTTGAATAAATTGACTTGGTGAATGATCGTGTCAAATGTTATTTTTATCCAGCTTTGGGGAAATTTTTGTTTCCAATATGCGATTATGAATTCAAAGAATGCCTCAAAGGCGGATGAGCGATAGAGAAAATCAATATATGATATAAGGCACGAGACTAATGTTTTCAGTCACCTTTTCATATTAGTTTTCCCATTGGAAATCATGTAATTTCTGTTTAACCTAAGCTCTCAGAATTCTTTTATAATAAAGTGATGTTAGGGTTTATTTGAGTCGTCATGTCATTGACCCTTTGGTATATTTAATTCTTGCCTGGTTTCCTTCTTTTCAGAAAAGTTTATGTTACAAGGGTCTTTCAATGTCGTATTTGCCTTTGAATTAACCGCCTCAATGTTTCAGACTTGTTTTGTTGAAGTCAGCTCCTCTCGGCCAATTGTTGGTAGTTATTGATTCTTCATGAACTACTTTGAACCTCTTTGAACCTCAGTTAAAAGTAGTTCAAAGCAATTCAATCAAAGATTTTGGTCTAACGTCGGTGATTGCAGGTGGTACCCATGCCACGTCATTCCTCAATGATGAACCACTTCGAACCTCGGTTTGAAGTAGTTCAAAGAGGTTCTAAGGAAGATTTAGTAGATTGAAAGATTAATGTGACAACTGAGGTGACATGTGACGCAACACGTTAGAGTAGTGATCATTGGAATGATGGTTTGATCAACTTTGATGGGATGGTAGCCACGGGGGAATTCTGAGCTGGCAATGTGAGTTAAGGCGAACGCTATTTCAGCAAAAGTGAAGTAGTGACAATAAATGGAAAGCAGTGATGACTTAAGTGGTTTGATTAAACGAAGCAATCACCAGATGTCACATCGTCAGATTCACTCTATGCTAGCCTACATGCCGCATTTAATATTCATCTCTTTGGTTATATTTCACCAGGGTGAGAATTCTTTAAATTATGTCCTTCAACTTATTTCTTTTTAGAGCTAGGTTGTGGAGTCTCAGCTGCGAAAGACACATATTTTTGTTTTTCTGAGTTGACAGAGTACAGGTAAACGCCGAAAAGCCTTCTTTTGGTTCTTGTTTTCTGTGTGGTAGTGTGTTTTCAAGGGATTGTAGTTCTTTATTTGTTTTGGGAAAGGAAGATGAGGTCTAGCATGGATTTCTTTGAAAATACTGTGAATCTAGAGTGTAGAGCCCCGGTGATCACAAACACCGATTTGTTAGGAGTTGAAGTAGAGGAGATGGTAGAAAATTTGAAAGTTTATGTAGAGAAAACACATACTTTAGAGCTCATGTCTAGCGGCTTGCTTCAAGCTGCTGATTTTCCCCTAGCTGTGATAAGTCCAGAGCTAGTTCAACAGTGCATAAACCACTATGACGTCAAGTCTAAGAGTGTGTTATATAATGAAGGCATAAGTCTCTTGACTATAACCAGAGAGACAATAATGTCAATTTTCAAGCTTCCTGATGAGGATATTTCTAGCTTTACCCCAACCCAGTCACTTGCTCAATTTCAGTAAGGAATTGAAAAGAAGCGTAGTAATATTGCTCCTAAGTGGACTGAGTCAAACTACAAGGGGGGGGTGGTCTAGATTGCCCAAGATTTTGAGAAAAGACCATATGAAACCCCACATTCATGATATAATGGTTTTGTTGCACTGAGTGAAAGGGTCAAAGCAAGTACTCCTTTTTGAAGACTGGATGTACTATTTCATAAAGATTGTTTTGGAATGGAAGCAAAGTCTAGACTGGGCTAAAATAATTGCAAGTTCATTAAGAGACTAGCTCAAACAGGCATAGGTGGTACAAAAGGAATTTTATGTGTCCTCTTACCTGATGTATTGTCTTGCATGCACTCAAGATCTTATCAAGATTGCCCATGAACGATGAAGTGAAGACAGAGTCCTACAGGACTATAGAAGAGTTCATCATGTCTTCCTCAGAAAATTATGTTACCAGCTCGCTGGAACCCCAAGACAGAGGATTTCATGAGAAGCATAGAAACTGGTTCAATGTTATGGTAGTTTCTATATTTAGTTTCCACAGTTTACCTATGTGAGAGTTGGGGGTTTTGATGAAGAACCCCTTAAATTACCAAGGTTCAACTTTAACTGCTTCATTTTAGCAAAAGTTTGCAGACAGATATTCAAAGTGATTAAAAATAACCTTCCAGAGGAAAAATGGGATTCTATGTTCCCAATTAAACTTGGAATGATGACATGCAAGAATATGATTGACGCCTCAATAATAGGCAATAATCTAGTTGGTTTTCACATGCAATTTTATGAACCAAAGAGAGGGTTCAAAAACAAAGGATTCATAAGGCGGGCTTTCAACTTTAGTATCCAGTCGAAACTGAACCCGCATATTGAAGATTTGTCAGAAGATATTGGACATGAGGAGGCAATTAAAAAGAGGGATCATTCTAGATTATTGATCCCCCATATCAAAACCCTATAGAAAAAGTTCAACGTAGTTGGTGTAAATGAAGATAATTCTGAAATCATTGAACCTAGCTTTGATGGTTCAAATGTAGAGGCTTCTCCAGAAGTAGACTGGAGGAGGGAAGAAGAGGAGGACATAAAATTAAGGGCTAGGTTCATTTTAGCCTACAAAGATGTCTGGTTAAAAAAGAGAAAACAAGACAGAAAAAAATTACTTCTCCTAGGAAATCTAATGCAAGTTTCATTTCAATTGAAGTGTTACCTAATCTCTCTAATGCTTACCTCTTGATCACTCATGTAGGTAATATTCCTTTTTCTAAAAATAAAGTAACCTCCAGTGGACATCCTACCACACCCTAGACAAGGTCGGGAACTAGGTTTGAAAGTCGGGCATAAATAGGTTCTCCAGATTCCACCTATATTTATATTGATGTCAATGATGAAGATATCTCTTTCTCACCAAAACATGATAAGAAAGACCAAGGGACATCTACTCATAAACCTAAATTTCAATAGGATAACACAACACCTGCCAAGATAGCTGATAATAGGTTGGTTTCTAGAACAGTTCCCCCTTGGCTGACAGATTCGGAAACAAAAAATTATTCTTTAAGCTAGTCTCCTTATCAGTCAAAGAGTTAGTTACCAAGTATGTCCTATGTGCCCCAAAGGAAAAAGGGTTAAAAGTAATGTGAGGCTAAGTACATATCCCACTACAGGAAAGGTGACCACTGAGATCACAAATTTCAAGCAAAAGGAATGGGTTCATGAAA
Source organism: Thuja plicata (assembly GCA_018584345.1). Lineage (NCBI taxonomy): Eukaryota > Viridiplantae > Streptophyta > Pinopsida > Cupressales > Cupressaceae > Thuja > Thuja plicata. The sequence goes on from MU225365.1 coordinate 148,240, forward strand.
CTGAGGGAAGATTTTGAGTTTACAAAAAATGGAGTTCGGTATACTAAACAGAGATACCAGGGATCACTTGTTGAAATTTTCAGTGGACCACATGCTTAGAAAATCTCAAAAATATGGCAAGGAAAAATGTGAACTCAAACAGCTCGTGGCTACAATAACTGAATTCCTTAGCTCACTCAGTGATGTTGGGGCACTGCCTCTGGCTCAATTTCTAAAAGACTTTGATCCCAATTCAACGGACAGTAAATAGTTACTGAAGCAAATGTAGCAGGCAGAGCCCTAATGGAGGCAATGAAAAATTGGGCCAGTGGTGTTATATTTTAAGGGAACAAGTTTATTTAGGAGTTCATCACCACCTATGTAGATGGATAAGCGCTGATTGGAGAAGTTTAGACCTTAATTCTAGGATTGGAGTTAGAGGATTAAAAGTGCACAGCCATCGTATCTTAGCTTATTGAGATGGAGGAATATGGAGTGGTGAAATTCTTATCATAAAATCTGATGAAGATGGTAGAGGCACTTGGATGTTGTTTATATAGAAAAATAATTTGAGCTTGAAAGGTACCTTATTTTGAACTGTAGTCTCGAGCATGCATGCCATGAAAAAGTAAATCAAGGAAATGCACACTAATACATTGAAGGAAATCAAAGTGGTAAATCTATAGGGTATCTTTTATTTTTAAGAAGGGAGCATGAATGCAGATGCCTTGATCAAAAGCTTTGAAGATACGATGAATAGTATCTGGGAAAAAGAAGAACCAATGGCTCGGGATTTTACCAAGGTAGCCAATGTATAATACATGCTATACCTGAACAGAGGGTAGTTACCAAGACAATTAGAGAAGATCCGGGAGGTTATGTGAGAAAAGAGTGAATGCTAAGCTAAGCTGACTGGTCTGAAGGGTTTACAATCTCATCCAATCCAGGAGCAAGTGAGCACATTCAGGAGCTAGAAGCTAGTTTGGGAAGCCACGTCTGAAGACAAGTAGCTAGAATCGTGCAAGTCTTTTATGTTTTTAAAGTTATTTTTAATAATGGGATAGATGTCTTTAAATTGTTGCTCTATTTAGTTATTGGTTTGTAACCATTCCTTTTTAGTTTATCCGGGAGGCCGAGTTTTAAGAGAAGCCTCCTAGGATCGCTAAACTATATATGTTTGACCATAGAACTTTTGAAGGATTAGATTTTTTGGATTTAGACTTAGTTTGGAAGATTTTTTAGTACTATTTTAAGCTTTCTATTTTGGAAAGAATTTAATGGGAAGATATGGTAATCTACATTTGTCTTAGACTTTATTCTGTTTGATTTTGTGTATTTGAAATCATGGTATATTGATTACTTTGTGAATTAATATATTTCTTTCTCTATGTTATTCATAAATACATGGTGATCGTCCATCTTTCCAGATAATTCTTGTTTCTAGTTTCGTAGGAGATTAATTTTAAGATAGTTCAAGGAATTGTGCTTTTCTTCAACTTTTTATTCTATGTTTAAAATCCCTGAGAAATACCTTGATACCTAAGAGTATCTGAAAGATCCTTACATGCTTTTAGGTTAAAAGTACATGTGTTAGTGCTTGGTCTGGAAATTCATTTGATATTTCTAAGAGGGATTTGTACCTCACCTAATTCAGAGAGAAGCAATTATCTCATTCTTACTCAACTGTTGTAGGATAATCTGTCTTCAAAGAGGCATAGAGTCAATATAGATTTTGATTGAAGTGGAGACAAATTTGTTCACCAACAAGTGAATTTTTCATATTTACTTTCTTCTTCCCTATTGGCTATCCTCATTTTTCTCGGTGGTCTTTTCATTTTCTTCATTGCAAAATTTCATAGAAAACCTGATTGGGTGATTTTAAGGTGGGCAAAGGACATGTTCCAAATGATTCATGTGGCTAGTATGTTCTCCAAGTCTTGTTTTCATGTGTCTTTAACCAGGCAATAGTTCAACATGACAGATGACATGAGCCAAGATTGTTTTCATACCCATTTCCAGAATCATCGCCAAGAATCTATTTTTTGTCTCACTGAGTTCATATTAGTTACAAATAGCTCTACCAATACGGGTTCCTCTCTTTAAATACCCAAATGGGTAATATTCTCATTGTTCCTTTTTCTTGTGAGGGTTTATGCAATTTTTTTTTTAAAATTGAGATTGAGGGCTTAGGCAGTTCTTTGTAAAATTGAGATTTCATGTTATTGATGGCATCAAATGGGTTGTTGTGTGTATATCCATGTTTTCCTCTGGATCCTCTGTTGTGGGTGTTTAACCATGCGAGGAAGGTTTTTAAAAAATTGTCCATGCCTTTTTCTAGTGAACATAAATTGGATTATTTTTCTGAAATTTGTTAATATGAAGAATACTCTAAAATTTGTGATGGTAGACTTCTCAGTCTATTAGAAGCAGTGATATACCGTAGTTTTTTATTCTTGTTAAAATTTGTGGTACAATGGTCTACCTCTATTATTCTCTATTGAATTTTCTGATTATAATTACATTTTTTGATGGACTCAAGTTTTTTTCAATGGTGTCATTTATTTTGCCGCTAGAGTCAAAAGCATAGATGACCAAGAATTGAAAGAAACATTGTGGTCAAGATGTTTTTCACCACTTTTTCCATGGGGTGATTTTACAATTTTCTACAATATTAAAGTCCACTTCACATGATACAATGTTGAAAATGTATGAACACATAATTTGTTGTGGATGGAACCTCAATATTTTCTTGAATTAACTTCTTCTTTTCTAATTTTTTTGGCAGTAATCTTGCCAACTACCCTTTGCTAAATTATGTCAAATGGATAACTAGAAGATTAATTTTATTACTAGTCAGGATAAAAAATTGCTCTTCATTACAATGATGGCACCAAGAGATTTCCAGACCTCTTTTCATAGTTATAAATATGACCAAATTTGGTTCTAAAATTCTTAAAAGTTTTTCAGGACAAACAAAAAAATAGAATTCGATCGAAATAGCTTAAGTTTGTTTTAACACAAGGCCCTTTTTTGGAAATTTTGGAAACTAAAGCATGTTACTAAATTTCCTCCCAAGGAAGAAAATTTGTTATCTGCAATGTCAAAAACATTTCCAGAACTATTCTAGCCCTAGTCTCTGTTTTCATGCCTCCAAAATTATCACCATGTATCCCTATTCATAGACTCCTCTTTAAGTAGATAAACATTTAGGCTTTAGTTGTGTCTTCTTCATGCAATACAGTATTACATTTCAAATGAGATTTGAGCTATATTTTTTGGCAATGGTCTATAACATAACATTCAGTGTGGATTAATTTTCAATTTTATGTTAATTTTATTCAAATACATCACTAGGAAGGGATTAATTTTATTGCATGTTAGGTTAATGAAATAGTCAAGAGTATGGTATGTCAGCACAATCTAAAATATATGAAAAATATTTTTTAATGATTTGATTGGGCTAAGGTTTCAGCAATAGATTGTCAAGAGAAAAAATGCAAGTCACGAGACAAGAGAACACACATACTACAAGGTCTCTAGAAGTGATTTGCATTTGGTGTAGGGCAGAAGCACATCCGGTGAGATCTCTGGTAGTGAGCTCTAGTGCATAAAATTAGATCAAAATTCCTCTGATGCTTGTTTTCCCATAATCTCTCCTGGAAACTCGCCTTTTTTTTAGACCATCTATTACTACAAATAGAGAAATGGTTTAAATGGTTATTAACGTCATAACCATAGAACCCTACATGTAGATAGTGCCCACAATGTAGCTAGTTGGGCCTCTCTGACCATGACCTTCTACACCCTTGTCGGCAAGCCTCCAATGATGAATAGATATAATACATTGCATCGAGGGGTTGTGGCAACAAAGAAATAGAGAGAGGTCAGAGCACTAAATTCAATATGATGAATTTGGATTTCTAAGATTTTTTTTATGTGCGAAGGTTTAAAGATTGATGAAATAGTTATACATGTAGCATAAGAATAGAAAAAGTCAGGCATCAGTTTCCTCTGCATATTATTTCCTCTACATTCTTTACATTTATGTAAATTTCAACTTCCCATTCAAATGATTGTAGATGGTCCAATTTATTGCTTAGTAATTCTTCTTTATCTGAGGAAAGGTTCTCTATTAATGTTGGGAAGGGGTAAGTTACTATTACAAAATTTTCATCCTTTGACATGATGTGATAGTGGTAGCTCAAAGCTTAATGTAAACATTTGAATATTAGTTATGTAGTTTTTAGAAGTAGAGATTTTGGATTTACAAACTCTTAATCAAGGCGTGATATGTATCAAATGTTGATCCCTACATGCGATGTTCATACTGCAGGAATTGAATTTAGTGCTACTCTTCACTACAACAATGTACATGGAGTAATTAAAATAATGCATATATGGAAATTTGTTTACTATTAATTTTTTACCCCACACTTTTTTTAAGTTGTAATCTTTGGTTGAATGTTAGTGTGCTCTGGTCTCAAATATTTTTTTCCCCATTTCAAGCAAACATGTACATTTTCTCTTACAATACACACCCTTAAAAGTATTAGGATTCTTAACTCACTGGAAGTGTACACTACCTAGACTTTGATTCTTCGTAAGTATCTAGATGAAGAGTTGGTTCTCTCTAAGTTCTTCAATAGTTTTTGAAAACAATTTTTTCTTACTCCTTTTTGTTCTACAATGCGAACATTGTTTTTATGTTGCAATCAAAGTGGTTCTTCAATAACCAAGTAGAAGAAGTACAAAAAGAAGAAAAAGACATTATTATTCTTTAAGGCATTGATATTATGGGTGTTATTACACTTTCTGAAAATGTGTAATTTATTATTGAACAAAAAACTATCACAAGGTTTCCTGTATATTTTTTTCTATTACTCTACTATGTCACGATTACCATTGTCTAGGAAAATTTAAATCATGTCTGGGTTCTTTTTTGTGAGGCTAGACACTCAGGCAAAGGGCTTTGGTTTATAACTTTTATATCATTGACTAATGTAGTCACACAAGACTATTTTTAACGGTAAACCTATTTTTTATGAATGTTTATGGTACAACAACAAGAATGGTCAAGTGAAATATTTACTCTTATTTATTCAACATACACTTCATTTTCTTTAGTGAAAGAATTTTGGCACTTCTAAGTTTTGACCTATGGTTTCTAATATGCATGGTATTTTAATTATTGACCAAAAAAATATAAATTTCATTTTTCGTTCGTGAAATAAATTTTAATTTCTCTGTAAATTCATTTATTGGCAATAACATAGGCTAATATAAATTTTCTAGAATTTTTCAAATAATAAAAGATCTCGTGATGGTGCATTATTGTAAAATTAAAATTTGAATTTAAGTATGGAGCTTTTTTGTTATTAGTTATTCCTTCTATGTGATATAAGGGTCTTTTGGAAAATTTATTATACAAAGTCTTTTGTCTCTAGTAGGAACTTAGGGCCTATGTTGGGGAATATTTGATAGGTGATCTGGTAATTTTTGTTGCAAGATTCCTTGTTGACAGTCCTTAGCTTGTTATTCTTCTCTTTTTCTCTATAAGGTTTTTTTTTTTAGTCTTCTCTTTTTCTTTGTAAGGTTTTTTGTTAGTGCAGTATCTTTCTCAATGCAGTACATGCCTTGTTGGTTGGCATAGGAAGTCTTGTTGTTTCCATAGGATGCATGGGGTATTCCCTCTTAGATTCCCACTATTTTTTGGGATTATAGGGGACTCTATCTTTTCTAGGTAGTATTCATCATTTTTTTCTTAAGGTTTCTTCCGTATGGGGATTTTTCTCACAATGTCATTTTTGGGATCACTGAGTTATGGTTTGTACTGGAAGAAAAAAATTCAATTCCTTCTTCTTCTATGATCATAAGAACCTTTTCAAAAATAAAGGAATTCCAAAGCTAGCACTATCTCTAATAAAACAATTTTTTTTTTGAAAATGTAGGCTACCTTCATCTCTATCAGTTTATTAAGTTATGTAATTGTAGTCTTCATCTCTATTAGTCCAAAAAATTTTGTAATTGGAACATGCATAATTATTTTCTTTATCAGCCCAAAAAGTTATGTAATTGGAGCAAACATAATTATTAGGCTTTTATTTGCACAAAATTCTTCTTATCGGGCCCTTTTTTGGGTTAGGGAAGTGCACTATTACTAACTAGAAAGTAAGAAAAGGATGAAAAATGCATCTTTTGAAAGTGGTATTTTTGGACCATCAGAAACATGAATCTTTTGCAAGTGGTATGTTTGGACCATCATGAGATTCTAAATTGAAACATTTGCAGGTAATCTACACTTTGAGAAAACATGTTTAATTATGATGCAGGAGCATCTTGGGTCCTTGGAAATCCTACTCAACCAAAAATATATTTTCTTTCATTCTTTAGCTTGTTTGGAGACTTCTCGGTGAAGTGCTAAGTTGTCCTCTTTCTTGGGTACTCTTCATGTTTTTCTTTACCGACGGGTCTCTGTGTGTGTTGGTTTTTGTTACTCGATTATGCTTTCACCGAGCTAGTTTTCTGTCACTCAGTTATGTTCTCACTGAATCATTCCTATAGCTCAGGTATCATTTTACTGAGTGGTTGTTGTTGCTCGGTGATGCTCTTCCGAAGTTATTTATCCTGATTTGGCCAACTTCTATATTTACTTTTCATTTTGTAATTAATGTGGGTCTCTCATTGAGATCTGTGTGGACTTAAATCTAGGTCTCTCTTGGGGATTTTAGCACTGGCCTCTTTGGTGGACTCTTGTATATATATTTTTCTTTGTTCTTAGTTTAGGCATTAGTTCTAGCAGATAGTAGATTTTGGATAGAAGAATAAGTGTTAAAAGATATTTGTTGGCAGGTCTATGACCTTGCATGTATGAATATCATTCTATAATTATGGTCAAAACTAGGAAGGCCTTATAGCCTGGAATGTAATGAGTTTTATTAATTATTGAAATATATATGTTGTTTCTCCTCTCCTTCTTGTGTTCTTGCTTCCTCATTGTTGTGTATTGCAAGTTGGTTTGGTACTTGGGAGTGCCCTAAGCCCCACTACCTAAAATCCTTGTGTCAGATGGTATTAGAGTGAAGGTTAGATATAGGTTCCTACTTATAATCCCTAACCCTAGTTGGTTGATATTATCGTCGGGTAGCAGATTGTTATCTGACCTACAATTGTAGAGGGATTCAAGATGGTTCATGGGAGAGGAAATACAGATCTAGATCTAGCTGATATGCTAAGATAGATGGCTAGAAGATTGGAAGTTGTTGAAACAGCCCAGCGCAAAGGAAGAAATATTGAATATGTTAGTGATGATGAATTGGAGGAAGTACAAGGCAAAGCTGCACCTGCACCTGTTATGGATCAAGAAGAAGAGAGATTCCTTTGAGCATTGACAAGTTTTAAATCCACACCTCAGTTTAATCCTCCTAAGTATAGTGGAAAGTTGGATTATGATGAATTTATAAATTGGATAACTAAGATGGAAAAGTACTTTGAATATTAGAATCTATCAGAGGACAAGAAAGTAAAGATTGCAAGTACAAAGTTGAAAGGTTATGCATCCTTGTGGTTGGAACATCTGCAATTGGATTGAAAGAAGAAAGGTAAATAAAAAATAAAGGAATGGGATAAGATTGTAAACAAATTTAAAGGCAAGTTTCTACCTTTTTATTATCAGATTAACCTAGTTTGTCAAATGCAAAGTTTGAAGCAGAAAGATAGCTTGGTAAAAGACTACAATAAAGAATTATATATATTGGACATCATATATGGACATGTTGAAGTTAAACAAGATATATGAGAAAAGACAAAGAAGTAGAAGTGGTAGATTCCCTAGAGGAAGAGGTAGATCTCATGGTGAAAATAGTAGATCTGAACTAGACAAGTCAATTTATGACACATCTCAAGACAAAGGAAAGGCTGAATAGAAAAGTGGAAGTTCATACAGAGGAAGATGCAATTACTCCAAAGTGGTTATTGTAGAAGAAGGTTCCAAGGAACTTGTTAAAATTGTGGTGAAGAAGGACATTGATCTTTTGAATGTACAAATGCAAGCAAGAAAGTCAATATCAGCAGAAATGCTTTGGTGTAAGGATAGTCACTGAAAGAAGCTAAGAAGGAAGGAAATCAAATGATTCAAAGGATACTATGAAGTGAGAAAGATAAGAAATATCCTATCAGGAAAAGTTTGTTCAAGACCAGATGTAGAGTTGCATATAAAGTTTGGAAAGTAATTGTTGATAGTGGAAGCTCTGAGAATCTAGCATCAGGGTAAATGGTCACAAAGTTGTAGTTTGAAAGAATGAAGCATCTGAAGCCCTATCAGATTTCGTGGATCAAGGATGAACATATATTAATGGTGAGTGAACAATGTTTTGTGAATCTAAAAATTGGAAAGTATTATGATAAGGTGTTGTGTGATATTATGCCAATTGACTGTTGTCATATTTTGTTGGGAAGACCCTTGCAGTATGATAGACATGCTATACATGACGGAAGATTGAATATATATTCTATTTGGGTTGATGGTAAGAAACAAATATTTTTACCTGTGGTTGAAGAATATGATGATGAGATATGTACATCTGTGAAATTTTGTTTGATGGAAGGTAGACAGTTTGTTAAGGATTTGAAAAGAAATGATATATGTTATGCTTTGATTCCTAACAAACGAAGTAAGAATACATAAGATGGAATTCTTGCGAAACTTGATAAGTTACTTACTAAGTACAAGGAGATCATTTCATATAATGGGTGTGATGGTTTACCACCAATGAGAGATATCAGTCATTGTATGGATCTAATTCCTGGAGCTAGTTTACCAAACAAGGCACCAAATCGGTTAACACAAACCAAGAATGAAGAGCTTAACCAACAAGTTCGTGAATTGCTGAACAAGGGTTTGATCAGAGAAATTTTGAGTCCATGTGCATTACTAGCTGTATTTTCACCTAAGAATAATGGAGAATAATGAATGTGCACTAATTCAAGAGCTATCAATAAGATCATAGTGAAGTATAGGTTTCCTATACCGAGAACAGATGATATAATGGATTGTTTGAGTGGAGCAAGATAGTTTACCACAATTGATTTTAAGAGTGGATATCATCAGATTAGAATTAGAGAAAGTGATGAATGGAAGACTTCTTTCAAGACAAAGGAAGGTTTGTATGAGTGGTTGGTTATTCCTTTTGGTTTAACTAATGGATCGAGTAGATTTATGAGGTTGATGAATGAATTTTTGAAGAAATTCTTGCATAAATGTGTGATTGTATACTTGTATGATATTCTTATATTCAGTAAGAATAGAGAAGAGAATTTGATGCATATAAGGAAAGTATTGCAGAGATTAAAAGAGGACAATTTGTTGATAAGTCTGAAGAGGTGTTCCTTCATGAAAGAAGAACTTGTGTATTTGGGTTTTTTGATTTTACCTGATGGTGTGAAAATGTATCATGAGAAGGTTGAAGCTATACTTAGTTGGCCTAAACCTGAGAATGTCAGTGAGGTATGATCATTTCATGGATTGGCAAGTTTTTATAGGAATTTTATCTAAAATTTCAGTTCTATTTGTAATGCTATGAATGAGACAATGAGAGGAGACAAAAGAGAATTCAAATGGACACATGGAGCTAATAAGAGTTTTGAAACTTTGAAACTAAAGGTTGCTAAATTTCCTATGTTAGCCTTACCTAATTTCAATAAGGTATTTCAAGTTGAATGTGATGCAAGTGGAAGTGCAATTGGAGCTGTGTTAACTCAACAAGGTAAACCTATTTCTTTCTTTAGTGAAAAGCTGAATGATCCTAAAAGGAAATATTTTGTCTATCATCAAGACTTGTATGCTATTTTTTAAGCTATTAAGAAGTGGAGACATTACTTGATGCCAAATGAATTTGGGTTTTATACTGATCATAAGGCTTTACAATATTTGGGTGGTCAGAATAAGTTGAATCAGAGATATATGAAATGGGTAGAGAATTTGTATATTTTCACATTTGTGATAAAGCATAAGAGTAGAAGAAGATCTTTGTTGACTAAAATGAGAATTGAAGTTCTTGGTTTCGATGATATAAAGAATTTGTATGAACATGATCCTGATTTTTCTAAGTAGTGGAGAGTGTGTAGAGAACCTAATTCAAATCAATCAAGTAAGTATGAATATTATTTCATTCAGGAAAATGTGTTGTTCAAAGGTATTCAGTTGTGCATACTAAGAGGAACAATAAGAACTAATTTGATTAAGGAGAAAAATAGTAGTGGTTTGGATGGACATTTTGGCATTGATAAGACATTGAGTTTGCTTAAGGAACTTGGTATTTTTGGCCGTAGTTATATAAGGATGTTTAGATATTTGTGAAAAGTTGTGGAGTGTGTCAAATTGCAAAAGGAGTAAGTCATAATACTGTTCTATATATGCCAATTACTATTCCAGAGAAACCTTGGAGTGATATAAACATGGATTTTGTTCTTGGCTTACTGAGGACAGCAAGAGGTAATGATTCTATATTTTTTGTTTTGGATAGATTTTCTAAGATGACACATTTCATACCATGTAGAAAAACATCAGACATAGTACATATAGTAGATCTTTTCTTTAAGGAGATTGTCAGATTGCATGGATTAACGAAGAGTATTATCTCTGACCGAGATAGTAAATTTGTTAGCTATTTTTGGAAAAAACTTTGGAAGAAGTTGGATACTAAGTGGAGGTATAGTTATACATTTCATCCATAGACTGATGGACCAATAGAGGTTATAAACCAAAGTTTGGGTAACTTGTTGAGATGCCTAGTTGGATACACACCAAGTAATTGGGATTTAATGTTGGCACAAGTAGAGTTTGCATACAATAGTTCAGTAAATAAAAGTACTAGAAAGACACCTTTTGAGATTGTTCATGGCACACAATTGAGAGGTATATCAGACTTGAGAGATATTGTTGGAGAAGAGAAAAGAAGTGTTGAAGAATAAAATTTTGCTGAATTCATGAAGACATTGCACAAGGATGTAAAACAAAAGCGGGAGAAAAGTAATCAGAAATACAAAGATAGTGCAGATAGGTCAAGAAGACACAAGATTTTTTAAGTTGGTGATGTTGTAATGGTTCATTTGAAGAAAGGAAGATTTCCTATTGGGATATATGGAAAATTGAAGATGAATAAATTTGGTCCTTGTAGAATACTGAGAATATTTGGTGGTGAAAATTCTTATAAAGTTGAATTACTTGATGACATGGATATGTCACCTATATTAAATATTTCATACTTGTATGAATATCATGAACCTGATGAAGAAGTGACAGTACTGAGTGATTATCCTGAGAAACATATAGAGAAAGTTGAATAGATTTTGAAACAAAGAGTTAGCAAAAGTAAAATAGGAAAGGAATACATGGAGTATCTAATAAAATGGAAGAACAAACTGATTGAGGACTCATCTTGGATTTCTCAATCTAAGTTGGATTCATTTTAGGTTGGATCTTATCCATGATTTAGCTAATCATTTATTTTAACCCAAGGTGTCTGAGGAAGGAGAATCTTGGATCCTTGGTAATCCTTCTCAACCAAAACTATGTTTTTCTTTTATTCTTTAGCTTATTTGGAGACTTTTCGGTGAAGTGCTCGGCTACTCTTCCTATCTTTCTTTACCGATGGATCTAAGTGTGTGTTAGTTTCTATTGCTTGGTTATGCTTTCACTGAGTTGGTTTTCTATCACTTGGTTATGTTCTCACCAAGTCATCGTTGTTCCTCAGGTATCATCTTACTGATTTGTTTTTATTACTCGATGATGCTCTTCCCGAGTCATTTATCTTGATCTAGCTAACTTCTGCATTTAATTTTCATGTCATAATTAATGTAGGTTATCTCATTGGGATCTCTGTGGACCTAAAGTTATGGCTCTCTTGGGGATTTGAGCGTCGACCTCTTTGGGGGACTCTTGTATATATTTGTTTCTTTATTCTTAGTTCAGGCATTAGTTCTAGAAGATAATAGATTTTGTATAGAAGAATAAGTGTTGAAAGATATTTGTTGGCAGGTCTGTGACCTTGCATGTATGAAGAACATTTTGTAATTCATTTGAAAATATATGGCCGAAACTGGGAAGGCCTTACAACCCGACATGTATTGAGTTTAAATAATTAATGATAGATATTTGTTGTATCTCCTCTCCTTCATGTGTTGTTGCTTCCGCATTGTTTTGTATTGCAAGTTGGTTTGGTACTTGGGAGTGCTCTAGGCCCTACTATTTACCATCCCTATGTCACATTAGGCATTGAAAGGAATTATAAGGTCTCAAAGAAGAACTGGAAATAAAACCTAAGAAATAAGCCTATTAGAAGTAGCTTTAAAAATGAGATAACATCAAATTAGTTGTAATGGTTAAAAGAACTAATTTTAAATTTGTGCATGCTAGATTGACTGGATCTCTTATAACATTGTTCTTATCAAGTCTTAAATCTGAGTGAAAAATCAAACTAAGATAAGTCATTGTTTAATCCTCATCCATAAATAAGGAAGGATATCTTTTCTTTGTAGATCTATCATTATCCTAATAGTGATAGGGATTACCAACGCTTGTAAGATGGGGTATTGTATGTCATTTATTGGTATCAATACTATGGATGGGGTCTACCATTATAGGAAATATGATAATATGTTTCAATGCTTGAACTCAAGGAAATCCTCACACACACCTATTTCAAAATATTGGGGGCCTTGCCAAATTATTTTCCATCTATGTTCATCCAAGCCTTCCAAAATTTCCATAGTTTCGTTCCCAAATCATCTTCTTCTAGAAGCTATCTATTAGTCCCTTGCAAAAAGCACTTGTGATCTAGTCTTTCATAAACTTTTCTATAAATGGTGAAAGTCCTCATTCTCATGAATTTGGTTTTCAAAAATTTCAAAAGCATATGTTTGTTAAAAATAGTAAACTATATCTATTTCCTTTTATTTTCCATGTCATCAATTGTATTCAAATGTACCTATCAATTCATAAAAGAAACTAGCCAAGATATGTGAATACTTGTTTTTTGAGATCTTTCTAAGATAATTACTAAGAAACTAGTTCAGATATGTGAAGACTTGTCTTTTGAGATCTCTCCAAGGTAATATCCATAAGTAATTCTTGTTTGATAGAGGACTCTAGGTTTCCTAGTCTCCATGTTTTGTTTGAAAGATTCAGAGCATTTTCTAAGCAATAGTTAATTGTATGAATATACTAAAATTTGGATATGGCGATTAAATCTCTAAGGCATATAGACAATCAAATGTTTATTGTTTACAAGGTGAAACCCCAATCTAGTGCAGGCACAAAGATACTACTTGCAATAGGAGAAGATCAAATTCCACAATAGAATGCAAATGTAACCATTGGTTTAGCCCATCTTAGACCAAAAACACTCTGTATTCAAGCCTCCTCACTAGATTTTCCCTTTTTCGAGTAGGACTGGTAGTCAATCAACACAGAGATCTAAGGTTCTATGAAGGATCCTCATCCTTGAAAATAAAAACAAAAATAAAAGTCAAACAAAGATCAAGACTCGCATGATCCTGAAAAAGAAAGATCCGAAATATTAATTTTATGAACATAATCATTGACTGGAGAAAGTTTAAAATATAATTACACAACATTAGGCTTTGAATAGGTTTATCTTGTATGATATTTGACTTTGATAAGTTTTCCTTTTCAAAATTTATAATGGAAATATCTTTCAAAAGATGATAAATACATAATTTTAAGTAGCTTTTGAAATACATTGTTTGGGTGCCTACAATTTCCTTCACAATAGGTGGTCATTGGTTGTTCAATTTGAAAAAAGGAAACAACATCTTTATATATTTCTATAATATCTAGTATCTCAAGCAATGTTTGTTGATACTTTCATCACTCTCCACAAATTTGCACGACATTAAACTCTATTTGGGCAAATTTAGTGCTACCAGTAAGGAAATTTATACACTTTATAGGTAAGTAGGTAGCATGTGATACTATTATGTGTTTTCAGATCAAAGCATCTAAATTATGTTGGAATTTTCAACTATGGGACTTACCATGGGGACAAACACTAAAACATAAACAAGATAGTGTTTGGCCATGATAAGGCAATTGAAAATCACCCACCTAAAAAACATGGAGATTTATGAGCTTGGCAATTTTAAATTATATGGTAGATGATACTAAATTAGAAGTAATTGTGATAGGTAAAAATTGTTTTGACTAAATGCGGTTATCAGAAAATGATGAATACAAAAATACCTTTTATTAAACAATTCTTTTTCTCGTATGGAGAATATAAATAATATTCTACAAAGACTATTTAATTGTTGCAAACTACAACAAAATTGTAATCCTAGGCAGCTTGTAAGTCAATGCTTGTAATGTGAAGACTTAGGATTGACCACACTGACAATAGAGGAAGTTCTTGACATAAAGGAACTCTTTTATGTAGGCTATAGTGGAGATTTTTAGTTTCCTCAATCAATTTCTCAAGATTAGTCACAATAACTTATGATGCTCCATGCCCAGCCATGCCATGACTGATCAAATTTATGGGATGATGCTAGATGAGTAGGTCTATATTTTGGTTTAAATTGTTATTAGTTTTATCTCTTTGACTTTCTACTTGTGTCTAGATATGATTAAAAAGCATTTCAGTAAAAAACTACCCTACAATGTGGGTATGTGCACCCAGTTCATCATACATATAACAAAAAAAAAATAGAATTTTACCAACAAATTCCTTAAGCCTTATCTGGTCAATATATAATCTATGATTTGTATTCTCAAAACTATGTTGAGCAGACAATTCCTAACTCATATTTTGCCCAAAAACTGTTTCACCAGATATTTTGCCCAAAAACTATTTTGGCAGCTGGATTTCCCTAGCAATAAGTCGATTGTCTACTGCAAAAACCATGCACAAACCATTCACATTTCTCAACATCATAGTGCAACTACTTCAAACACTAGGCAGGGACTCCAACTGGACCTACATAACCCTTGTCTAGAAATAAGATCTATAAAAAAATTTACTATTCAAAAGGTAATATAAATTGATATTGGAAAAGGAAATTTAGAGAGAACAATGAGGCGTATAACACTAAAGAGAACAAAAAGTAAAAGGAAATAAATCAAACATTAAGATCTACATAAAAAAGATTTAAATAGAGAGAAAATAATACATAATATTTAGAGCATTGTACTTATGCACTCTCTTGAATATGTGAAATGCCTATACCTAATTATAATATAGTATTAGAAAACCTTGAATTTTTTCATTCCTTTCATTGTACACATGTTGGAAGTTTACAGTATAAAAATTTGATCGAGCAAGTTATGTCTCCTAATATATGGGCCTCATAAAAAAATTATCTAGCCTATTTATCAAATTCATCTAATCAACCACATCTAAAGAGTTTCCAAAAATCTTAAGTTATTCAACACTATTTTAAACTAAAATAATTAATAGTAATTTAAAATAATAGTTTTGAAATAATTATTTGTGACTCTACGAAAAATAACTTTAAAATTTGTAACATGTGCTTTATTTAAGAAAACCACACTTGCAAAACGAGTCACTAGCAGGTCACCTTCACAAGCACCATCAAGAGAAGGCCAAAGTTTACTTTCATCAATTTTATCAATATAAATTAACCTTTATAGATTTCAATAGAAATCTACTTGAAACCACCAAGAGCAAACATTGTCTGAACAACACAATGAAAGATTGTAATAGACATAGATCATAAAAAACTAATGTATTGTCAGCCAACCACATACCCCATTCAATGATCAATAAGATAAGTTAATATTTTCGATAGGAAGATTGTTACACCATATTTACAAATATTAAACTATATAATTTCTTACTAAATATGCCCAAACCTTGAAACTACAAAAACTATTTCCATATTTGGCTAATGAAGTGAGAAAATATACAAAGAAGAAAAATGGACACTTCATTTTTATTACCGAGTATATGGGAACCTGACTTATGTTTACCTCTCTTGTAAAGGACATCTCAAGTGAGTGTCATATTTTAAAGAGACAAATTCATAAATATATGAACTTTTAATGAACACTTAAAGTTCTATATATTGTTTAACACCAAATTACAATCCTAACCTCATTAAAAACATATTAAAATATTAGAAACTTAGGAGAATATATGAGTATAGTATGATTTGTTTTGAGAATGAGCTCATCTTTAACTTCTTGGATTCTGACATGTGTTATCATAATAGAAGTAATATATCTCTCCAAATCATCTATACCTCTATTCCCTATAGCCCAGCTAATATATTGTTCTTCATTTGTGACTCCAAAATCTAGTTATCTCTATGTAGATAATATATTCTAGGGAGAATAATCCATATCAATGAAGAATCAAGATCAACCCTTCAATAAACTTTTTATCATCCCTATTTCCTACCTATGTATCAAAACCAGCCCCTACCTTTCTCCCATTTATGATCCTTCAAACATGAGATTGACTAATAAAAAGTTAAGATACAAGTAATAGTTTCAATATCATAGAGTTACTTTTCTCTATGTTTATTTATTATAACCTTGCATCAAATACATTATGCAAAACTTAATCTCTCAACACATTCTACAAAATATTTAAAAGAAAACTATATTATTAAATCTAGATGCTCTATTATTTTTAAATAGAATTGTTACACCATTTAAGTAAAGCATTTCCTTTCTCGTTTGTACTACTAGACCATAGAATTCCATTATTGAAATTTTGAATATTTTCTAATGCCTCTATTGGTAAGAAAGATAATGACATCCAATAAATAGGAATTGTCTAAAAAGGAGGTTTGATTAAAATGATCATTCCATTAGCAATTGATTACACCATACAAATAGTAATTTTATTAGGTCATTTGTATAAAGCAACTTGAATTCCTTATACCATAATTATTGTGACTCAGAAAGAAAAAATAACTTGAACCATCTTGAAATTTAGTTTTCTTATAAATAAATATTTGAGAGAAATATTTAGTAACATCTACATACCAAATAAATAAATATTAGAAGCATAATATTAAAATTAGTGTGTCATAACACATTAGAAAAGAAAAGAAAATATATTGAATTAAAAAATAATTGATAGAAGAAAATGAAGGTTTTCAAATGTAAATTCCATAGTAGAAGATACTTATTTTAGTCTGAGTGGTAGATACATCAAAAAATCAACAATAATAAAAGATAAGAAATTGGATAATGGGTCCATTGATCTTGAGGATGCCTCCTTAGGTGAGGAGGTCATTTTTTATTTGGCTAAACATAACCATCCTAAAAGGACTAGCTTGTCCTACAAAAAAATCATGTTTTTGGATAATGATTTGGATTATACCCATCCTTAGGGTTTCGTTCCTGATTCTACTGACCTAAGTGATGTTAGAAAGAATAAAGGTAAATGGGGGCCCCTTCCCACATGTCTTCCAAAGGAATGGACAAATTTGTTATTAGTTCACAATCAATGGGTGGAGTAAGAACTCTTATATAATTATGAAACTTAAAATGAATCTACATAAGGAGGCTAGACATTCTTGGCATTCCCCTATTGTATAGCCACCATTATGGATGATTAGGAAGAAGGTATTGATATTGACATTATAGTGGATTTGGGTAAAGATATCCCTGTTGAGAAAGGCTCCTCTATTCAAGATACTATGAATATAAATAAATATATAAGGGAGGCTATAGATAACTAGAATGCTTTGTTTGTGCGGATTATCACAAAAATTAATGCCTTACAAGAAATGTTTACTCATAATCCTCATATTCGCGAAATGGATAAAGTGATGACCATTATTCATGAGCCAGATAAAAGTATTAAGGAGTTAAAATAGGATGATGAACTTTGAATCAAAATATTGGAGGACTAAATTGTTATTATTCAAGATAAATTGAAGGTGGTTGTGGTTGTCTATCAAAATTCCATGGAAAATAGTACCAAAGGCCTCAAGAAATTAAATGCTCAAGTGGAAGCTCGAAAAGGCTTATCTGAAGGCACCTTTGAATCCCCCACTGGTACTCTTAAATATAAGAAATTTCTTTCTAAGGTGACAAATGACATTTTGAATGAAAATAATTCAGTTTATCTCCCCGATTGAGCCACAAGAATTGAAAGAATGGATAATGGGTCCAGTTGCATTTGCATTATTTCTAATATAGTTCATATCATTAATAAGGAGATTATACGTAAAAATAAAAGTTTGATGCAACTTGTATAAGGACTTTGAGGCTTTGTTCCCCTATTTTTCCTGCTTTTGTTTGGCTATTTTCAAGTAGGTGTTTAGCATTTCATTTATTTTTCTGGATGTTTTCTTTGTGGCAAGGTATTTGGTCACTTTAAAAATAATTTTCCTTTAATAAAAAAAGGAGAGTGCACATCCTTGACTCAATCCTCTAATAGGTATAAAAGAAGCATGAAGAAATATCAAATATAAGAATATTAAATGACATCGAAGAAAAAATTTCTAATACTATTGACAAAGTGTGTGTAAAATCAGAAGTGTATCAACATCATTCTAAGATGACTTAAATTTACTCTGTTCTAGGTTTTAGAGAGCTCTTAATGATAACAATTAATTTTTTTTTATTGATACTAAGTCTCTCCTACACTTGACTAATCACCTCATTAACCCTTCTTCCCTCTAGATAACAAAATTTTTTATTTAAGATAAAAATTAACAATAGTCTTTTTAAACTTATAGTAATAACCTTGACAATAATATAATACATGTAATTTCATAAGGTAATAGGCATGTACTCGTCAAAAGAAGGAACATTTCTAGAATTGGGTTTAAATCAGTGAAGTTGGCATTGAGAGTACCTACCATATTATGAAGAAATCTAGAAACATTGGTAATAATTAAAAGGTCATCTTTCATAGCCTCAAAATTCCTAAGGTGGAATTTTATAGACGAATAATTCAAATCATGTCACTTATTAGGTCTGGATGATTGCAAAGAATGATCTAAATCTCATTGTTTTAAACATTTGTTAAAATACATTTATTATCATCATCATTTACTATAATGGAAAGAAGATGACTCTTTTAACCACCTCATCTATAAAAGACCTACATATTATATTGGTAATGTTTCTAAAACAATCTATCCCAAATGAGAAATATCATGAAAACTATAGATTATATATCTATCATTCGATCATATTGGTCTAAAACCATTAACAATGTTCCAAGATGATTTGTAAATTTTAGGAATATAATATTTCCATGATTCTTGGATAACCATATATTCTCACTCTTAGTTCTCTAAGTAATTTTCATATTTTCCATAATTCTTTATTTCTTATGTCAAGAAGATCTAACCTAACTTTTAAAAGCCTCATGTGGTGAAAATAAGCATTTAATAAACCCTAATCATCCTTAATTTCATTCTTTCTATCCTACCTTTCAATAAATTTAATGTAAGATATAAAATGGTGAGAAAGTCTAAGATAACTGACTCACAAAATTATAGCGACATGCAAGAAGATCAAAGACCTTGAAACAAAGGAAACCCAATTAGTTGAAGGTAAGGTGCCAATTCATGTTCTTCAGTGTAGGGTCTTGAATTGGTCTTCCTTTCCTTAAGAGGAGGAGTTGTAAATGATTTGAAAAAGAGGAATATAATCTATGAAAGTAAGTATTATGAAATGAAAAATAGGAAAATGTACCCACCCTGAAGGCTAGAAGAGGATGCAAGTTCAAATCTTAAAACAGACTGCCAAATTGTATAAACATTTGGAATAGAGATAGATCTAAAATCAGGGAGTGGAAAATTATAGACTGTGAAAATATGGAAACCATAAGAAAATGTCAAATTCCCAGGTAAACGTCAACTTGGAGGGTACAAGTCACACTTGGGTATAGGTTGATTTCGACCTATACATGGACCTAAAAACAGGAACTGGGTTCTACAAACATGGAGTTTGTCTTCCCATATCAGTCACTTAAATAGTCATTGCAATTATAGGGTATAGGTCAAACTTGACCTATACCAAATAGTGTCAGAATTGAAAATAAAAGAAATATCTATCTAAAGTGCTTCAAAAATTGTCTTCGATATGCCACTAAATCTATGAATCTAAATTTGTGCCTGCACATTAAAAATAGCATAAATTATTGGGTGGAGGTGGCTTTCCTTTGTTAAGCCCCCACTTAGGAATTTCTCTTGAAATGAGGTAATTAAATGAAATTCTAGCATGTAGTAGAGATTAGATATAACAATATAAATATTCCATACCAATGTAGATGAAATTATTCTTAGTATGTGATCAATTATGTTGATGCAATAGCCTTGACTTAACACAAAAAGCAAAAGAAAATCATGTAACCTGAAAAACCTCATGTAGTAGATGATTTTAATTTGCCTCAATGTATGATTGAAGAGGTAGAAGAAGACTTAAATGAGTGTAGATCCCCTCTTTTGATGGCCAACTCCATTTGTCTCCAAGAAGATAGATCTATGGGAGGAAATGCATGCTTGATTGAATGAGTGGATAGATTCTTGATTAAAATCCTTGAATGCTTGTACTTGAGCACTTGATAGAGATTTATTGTCATAGGCCTGATTGTATATTGAATGTAGATGATCAAATGAAGTAAGAATGACTCCATTTATATCAATTTTGGTCATCAAAATCAAAAGGGTCGACTGCAATAGGCGGGAAAATGTCAATAAATACTTTCCATCAGGCTCGAGAGCCAAGCAAAACTCACCTCCCTAGGTATATGTCAAATTCAAAATATGTTGGATATATTTTGAGGTTGAATTGTACCTTGAGGTGAAAAAATCAAGCCAAAAATCTTGATTCCTAAGAAGTATTAAGGGGGTTGAGGAAAATATAATGAAATAAGTGGGAAAATCAGTCGTAAATGCATTTAAATCTATGAGGGAATTGAATTTTGTGATTGGAAGGATAAATGGGAAATAATTCATAGAAATTATGGTCAACTTAGAGTTTGTGCAATATTGGAGGAAGAAAGAGGACCCTGATTAAAATTATGTCTATAATTAAATGCAATATGAGCTCCTAATGTAAGAAAGACACTAAGGAGGGATAAAATGGTGCCAAAATGTGTATAAAAGTAAGTACTTACTATTTAAGACAATACATTTGGTCCCCACTTTAGCACCTGGATGTGAGAGAAGCTCATGCTCATGGTAAAGTAAGAGATAGAGGAAAGAGAGAGAATGATGATTGTGTCGACTTGCAAAGAAATAAGACATCACCAAGTCTAAGGACATAAGCCCCTAGAATAAGGATGCTAAGTCCACATCTATGCACAAGGGAATAAATACATCAACATAAAAATAATTTAGTACTAAAAATAACCCCAAATCGACTACTGAAAGTGACGTTAATATGAAAATATCCTCATCCCTAATTTGCATGTTTGGAAAGATACTGCAAGAGAACAAATGATCACATAGGAATAACAAGAGCACCACCAATGATGGAAAAAATTCAAGGTCTAACCTACTAGAATGAGAGAAAGAGGGAGAGAGAAGGGTGTGATTAGAACGCCTAGTAAGATTTGTGTGTCTTATTGTACACCACACAAAAGATAGAATTGAAATAGTCTAGCAGGTTTGTGTGTGGTGCCAATCAATCCTATCAAAACCTTACACCTTCTACCAGATTTACATGTGTGTGTATGTTAGAACGTCATGAATAGATAGGGTTTTTTTATATCCATGAGGATTGATTTGTCTATGCACCCTAGTGATCAATCTATCTATCACAATGAGGATTGGTTTGCATGCCAAGATAGTCAAATGGTCTAGAAAATTGTTTTATGCTAGTCAACAAATTAAAAATATGTAAAAATGAGAGAGTAACTAGCCATATAAATTTTGTTATGTTAGTGTACTCTTTTTCAAAATATTAAAGGAGACTGCTTTGCCCGTATCAAATGGCTTTTTTTCTAGTGTACTCTACCTATCATTCTTAAAGTTAACAAAATGTATGCCATACAGAGGCTATGTATGCCCCCCCCTTAATATAAAAACATGAGGGATATTTTATCATCTGAAGGAAAGAAAAAAATAAGGACAAAACACTTTTAATAGAAAGAAAATATCCACAAGAAAAACCCAGTCCAAATGAAAGAGGTCATAGCTCCTATGATTTCATGGAAGGGATGAATGCAAAGAGATGCCATGCAAAATTTTGAAAATGGATCCTTGTGAAGGATGAACCATTATTTAGTCTGCAAGGTAAGGGATTTATGTTACATGGAAACCCAATAGAGAATAATGAAAAAGGTTATGATCAAGGATGCATATCCTTAATGCAAACCAACATTTCTATGATTGGATGTCACACAAGAGATAAATAGCATTTATCCAAGGGAAAAGTGGATCCTTGAAGTAGAATGAGAGAGATGGATATGATATCGTTACTCCCCAAGTATAGGAATAAGGGTAAATGGGACCTATTATGCTACTCATAAAGTGTACTACACTATGCATGACAATGAGCACTCAATGAGTAGGCTAACAATGTTACATAGTTTGGAGAAACATAATAGGGACTTAGATTTTATTTTTAAAAACTAGTAATATCAATGATGTAATTGATTTTGTAATGTAAATTTTTGTAGTCATTAGTAGACTGATCATGGTAGTGGTGATACACACAAAAAGGAATCTAGTTATAAGATGTCGGCTGCATTTCTTTTTGTGTTTAGGTCTAGCAATCACCTTAGTGTAAAGAAGTTTAGGAAAAATCATTTCTTGATTAAAAGTGAATGTAGGAAAAGTGGTAGATGATGAATGAGAGTATACAAACAAATAAGGAGACTCAAAACCAAATTCTTCCATAGGTTTCTTACTATTGTCAACACTTTGTTGGACAAATCCTAGATTATCTTGTTAAGTGTTAGTCATTATGGTGTCAACAATAACTTTTTGTAGCTTCCTATATGGATTAAATATTAATTGAAAAGAGTGTTCACACCCCATGTTTTGTAAGGGAATTTTAATATCTTGTTCATACTTACCATATCAACTCCCATAATGAGAAGTCATATCATAAAGATATAATTGAGCCTTGTTAGTCACCATGTCATGACAAATAGGTTTGATAAATACATTAGCAATGGAAGAAGTGATAAAATGTTACTAAAATCATTAGAAAGAGGATTTGTTTTGAATTCTTTGTTAGATTTAGATTGCATAAATTGATGCTCTAAAAATTTGTACTTCCCAATAAAAGTTTGTGTAAAATATAAGAATCCCCAATTGTCATGCCAAAGGTAACTAGAGGAAGGAGGATCATCCTGAGATTGAGAATCCATTTTAGAATTAGGATATTGTGTTTCTTTGATAGACTCAAAGGTTTTAGTGGATTATTTATTTAAATAGCTATTCAGATTATCATATATGTGAAGAGTGTACATCACATTGTTATAGAGGAATTTGAATTTTTTATGAAGAGTTGAAGGAACAAAATGCATAATATGTAACCAAGGTCTACCCAATAGATTATAGTTCAAAGGTCCATGAATCAAATGAATAAGAGTATCTAGAACAACCAGACCTACTTTAATAGGTAAAGTGATGATGACTAATATTTTCTTAGAAATATTATAAAATCCATAGATAGGAATATTATCAGGTTTAAGGGTTGAGATATCTACTTTGATTTGTTTAAACATGTCCATACTCAAAAGATTTTTCCCAGATCCATTATCGATTAACATCCTGCAAATGAGATTACGACTGATGAGGACATGTACCATAAGTGAATCATATCAACTTTGAACTTCTTTAAGAGGTAAATAATATTGAGTAAACACTATTTGAGATGAGAGAGGGGTATCATGTATGCACTATAAAAATAAATTAATGTTATCTGGGTTGGGAGGTAATGTTAGAAGAGTGGTTAAAGGTTTTTTCAAGGCTTCATGATATGGAGGAGAAGTTATAATAAGTTCCCTAAGATAAATCATGGCCAGGTTATTTTGGATTTTTTCTACCACATCATACTCCTTTCCCATATTTGAAGGAAGATATGGTGGAGGAGGATGAACATGCTAAGAAGGTGGTAGAGAAGTAGAAATAGATAGATTAGAAGGTTGTGTATTATTTCTTGCATGATAGGTGTAAGGAACCACATGATAATCCTTAGAGAACTCCAAAGGACTTGTAGGTTTCCCTTTGACAATTATAATAGGCTTGTTTGGATTTTTTCCTTTTACCATAATCACAAGTGTAGTGGAAGTTTGAGGAGAAGATTGAGGATAACCCTTAATAGTGATGATTGGTCTATTAGGAGTCTAAGATTGAGGATATCCTTTGAAACTTATCAATGGCTAGTTGACTATTGTTGGTTTAATGTGAATATCAACAACATTAACTTGATTATGCTCTTGATTCTTCATTGGTTCATCACTAGAAGGGAGAGCATTAAAATAAATTGATATTATATTATTCTTCCTAGATGTCCTTCAAATAGATATTATGAACTTCATTTAAGGCTTCATATAAATTAGGAGTGTCAAATGAAGGCAAAGTGATATTGGGAAAATTATTTATGTTATCCTCCTCTTAAACTAAGATATCCTCTTAAAGGAGGTATGGCATAGGAGAAGGATCAGTACCTACTAAGTCATCATTGGTATAAGGGAAATGATTAAGATGGATCGAAGGTAAAGTGGCCTTAAGGGGTTGATTAGTATCCTAATGGAGAATATGCATATTAAGAGAATAATAAATATTATATTGCAATGGCTCATCCCAAATAGGGAGATCATGAAGATATGGATTATTGTTTGGATTAATATGTCCTCATGAGCGCGGAGGGGGTCCTTAGGATAAAAAATGAGATTAACCTATAGAAAATATTCATGATGAAATATGCAAAATGAATTTATATATTTATATTTTAATCTAGATACATAAATAAGAAATGAAATGAGTGCATGAAGTGAAATATTTTTAGTAATTTTGAAATATGTAAATATGAAAAGCAAGAATGCAATGAATGTATCTATAGTAGATATAAATATGTGCACAATGTAGAAATGATATAAATGAAATGCATACAATAGAGATGTAGATATGTAAATGTAATGTAAAAAATATCTAACTAGATGCATACAATGTAGTAAAGGAAATCTAACACCAAAATCAAAATGGAATGGGTTCACCAAAATGTAACATATAAAATGGTGAGCAAGGCTAAGATAGATCAATCATAAAATCATAGGTACATGTAGGAATATCCAAGACCTTGAAACAAAGGAAACCTAATTAGCCCAAGGTAAGGTGCAAATGTGTTATCTTCACAATGTAGAGTCTTTGATTGGTTTTCATTTCCCTAATAGAAGCAGTCATAAATGATATGAAAAAGAGGAATTTAATCTATGAAATTAAATACTGTGAAATGACAAAGAGGGAAATGCATGAGCACCTTAAAGAATACAAGATGATGCAAGTTTAGATCTGAAAATTGGCTATCAAACTGTATAAAAAACAAGAATAGAACTAGATGTGGAATTAGGAAGCTAGAAACTATAGACTCTTAAAATATGGAGGCCACATGAATAGGTTGAATTCAAAGGTATAGGTTGACTTGGAGAATATTTGTCATACTTAGGCACAGTTCTACATTGACCTGTACCTCAACCCAAAAAATGGAACTGGGATATTTAAATCTAGTGTCCCTCTTCTGGACCAGTCATTGGAATATTCACTACAATAGTATGGTACAAGTCTACCTCAATTTGTACCTAACATTGCTGGAACTCAGAATAAAAGATATATCTTGGAAGGTGTTGCAAAAAGGGTCTTACGATATACAACTAAATTTTTGAATCTTAATATGTGCTTTCACATCAAAAAGAGGGGGAATTATTGGGGGGAGGGGGCTTTCCTTGGTCAAGTCCCCATTTAGGAATTAACCATGAAATGAAGTAAGTAGAGGAAATGAAAACATATAGTAGAGATTAAATCTAACAATAGAATTATGTCATACCAATGTAGATGTAATTGTGCTTAGTATGTGATAAATTATGTTGATATAATATCCTTGGCTCAACACAAAAATGAAAATGAAATCATGAAAGAAAAAACCTCATGTAGTAGATACTTGCAATTTGCCTCAATGTAGGATTCAAGAGGAAGAAGAAGACTTGATTGAGTGTAGATCTCCTCCTTTCATAGCCAACTCTTTTTTTCTCCAAGAAGCTAGATCTATGGGAGAAAATGCATGCTTGATTGAATGAATGGATAGATTCTTTCTTCAAATCCTTGAATTATTTTACTTTAGTGCTTGAGAGAGATTTCATGTCATAGGTGTGATTATAGATTTAACGTAGATGATCAAATGAAGTGAAAATATCTCCTTTTGTACAAATTTGAATCATCAAAATCAGCAAATCTGAATGTACTAGGAGGGAAATGGTCAATTCTTTGCATTGGGCTCGGGAGCCAATTAAAATTCACTTCCCTAGTTATAAAATGATGTCAAACTATACATGGAGGTATAAAACTCAAGCCAAAAATCCTACATCCTAAGAAGTATTGAGAGGATCAAGGGAAATATGGTGAAATAAGTGGGAAAATCAATAAAAGAATGCATTTAAATTTACAAGGTAAATTAATTTTTTTATTGGAGGGATAAATGGGAAATCATGCATAGACATTAGGGCCAAATTAGAATTTAGTGCAAGACTAGAGGAAGAAGAGGACCTTGATTCCAATTATGTATAGGATTAAATGCAATATGATTTCCTAATGCAAGAAACTCACTAAGTAGGGCTAAAATGGTCCCTAAAAGTGTATAAAAGTAAGTGCTTACTTTTTATGATGGTACATTTAACTCTTGAAATTATTCTAAAACTAGCTAGCAATTGATTCATTAGAATATACTACCATGAGAGGAAAGCATGACCTCTTTATAATTTTTACATAGTTCATCTATTGTAACAAAATATTTTTAATTATAGAAAGATGATATGTCCTTCCAAATTAGAAAATTTTAATAAATAGGTAGACAAATAAAAAATACCTATCCTGAAAGTACATTCTTTGGTACAAATTGTTTCACTTATGAAGGATTCATGCACTAAGAAATTTTCAAGAGGGTATCAATAATGCATGACAATGAGAAATGATACTTATCCAAGTGGGTAATATCTTCATAGGCTAAACATGCTAAAGGCTTAGACCAACTGACTTCCTAAATAAATACTAAGATTCTCAAGTTCCCTTATTTTCACAAAGGCGTCATCAATGCATTTATTCTTTTTTCATGTATTTTTACTTTCTCTTCCCCGATGTATAGCTTTAGCTTCTCAATTTTTTTGGCCATTATTGACTCATCTTATACTAGAAGCTACGTCCATTTTTCTATCTTGGGGTTTATTGTTGTCCACGTCCTTAACTATGTTCCTTATAGCTCAAGGTGTTTGTATAAGGTATTGGGGTCCCTTCCAAAACTCGCTAGTCATTATAAAATAGTCTCTACTTGGGGTTGGTACCCCAATCTTCAATTAGACAAAACACATATACAATTTATACTTCTTCTCTGCCAACGAAAAAATGAGACCCTCAAATAACCCATAGGACCAACATAAAAGTCATCCCACCCACAATGTAAATTCTGCATCACACACACAAATTTAAAGTTCCACATTTGTCTTCTAAAGAATTAAATACATTCATGCAACATTATACTTGTGTAAGTCCAAAAGCCTATAGACAACTTATTTATCTAGTCTCTCACCAATGATTGAGAACCATTTAAAAATGACTAATTGAGTACAATTTCGTACTCAAGTTTCCTTATAAATATCCTCTAGTTTTGATTATTTAAGAAAAATTAAACCCATGCATCTTTTGGGTATAATATATCTCTTTGGATGGAATCAAGGTTTTTTTTTTCCATTTCATACTCAACTAGTTTCCGTGGGTTTTAGCATTTGCTCATGTTTGCCATGAAAACAATCAACCAATGTCCATATACTCAATATGATAATTTTAATTATATTTTACGTTATTCATGAAGGTGAGATGAATTAGATTCTCTTTTTTGTGACACATTGATTTACCTATCTTAGAAAAGAAACCATTGACTAGCTCGACTCGGAATTACTGTGTATAGGGAGAGTCCTTTTCTAGGTCTTATATCATAGAAGGATGTCCTTAAAACCTCCTTTCAATAGGGAAAATAATTTTACTATTTGTGTTGGTGTGATCAATTATGGAAAATATTCATTCATTTATCTATTCTTTAAAAATGTACACTAGTTTCACATTTATGTATGCCATCTTCTACTATCTTGGCTCATCTCATTCAAATCATCATTAGAAAAAACCACAAGAACAAGCAATACAATACTTAAATATCAATTTTGTTGTTAACATCCATTGTGTTTTTTCTTCTTCTTAAGAATGGAGAGATACAAATATCAATTTATCCATTGAATACACCCACTCTCCAAATGCAAAATATTAATCCATGTTTAAGAATATAAACATACAATTTTAATGCCTATTAATCTTCGTTGTCCAAATAATTAAATAATTTCCATTTTATTGTTAGCAAACGAATTCTGTTTTGTACACCACATGTTTGTCAAATGTTAGTTTACCTACACCATATTCAAATCCAAGGTTTTCTACATAGTAATATCAATTAGGTTTGAAAAATGTTAAAACTTTACCAGCAAAATATCGTCTTCACAAAGAGAAGGATGTATGAATATGCCTGTATATGTTTTTATTTTCCTTTTTGATTTTATAGTCAACATGTAGGTATGATAATGAGTCATTAACATTAAAAATGTGCCCGAAATAATTCTAGAAGTCCGAAAGTGGGGAGCTTATCGTCTTGACTTGAGTCTAGAGCTACGTGAACATCACGCAAACATTGCGCTCACCGTGTGTTTGATGTCAATTGCTTATGTGTATGGAGAGCCCAAATAAAGTCGTCTTCAACACAAATTATACATTCGGGAAAAAAAAAAAAAAAAAGTTTTATACGGGTCAATATGTCGTTATTGTTTACCTCCCCTAATCTTAGGTTCATATACTTCTAGAAATGTATAGTTTTGCCACATAGGCTTAAGTATATTGAACATGTAGGCTCACTAAATTTTACTGTTCCATGATCTAGATGTTAGAAAAGTTGATTCTAAAACGTGGGCAGATCGTAGCCATAAAGCATTATATTTAAATCTGTTAAATCGAATTAAAACTTGAGCATTGTATTAATTCATCTATGTTGTCTAATCTTGGGGATGATATTAATATAGTCCTCATCACTTACAATGATTTAATTTTTCTTTTTGGTATTTTAAGCTCTCAGATCTAAACCCACTATTTATTCACATAGGAAATGATTGCATTGGAGTATATGTTAATCATAAATGTTCCATGCATTATATTGTGGATGAAAAAGAAAACTTAATTACAAATATAGATATGTTATTTCTTATTTTAATCTATCTATAGATAGAAATTGGTGTGTAAACTTATCATTTTATCATTTTCAAAAAAAATTCCTTATTAGATTTCTTTTTGTAATAAGGGGATGAGCTCTCCTATTTATGGTCTCGCTGGTTCATAGCTCCAGGTTAAAAGTGTTTCACATAGACTTGAGTGTGTCATGCTAGCATAATAGATCACATTAAAATGTTTACCATGGACTTATTTAGAAAAAAGAAAAGTTTCTTGTGACATGAAAACATCAACTTGAAAATGTTTTCAATTTGACACTTTAGTAGGTACAATTTTGTTAAGAATATTTAAGATCCTAACATTACAAGGTGCAATCTTTATTAATCTCCAAGGGAGGTTCGAACCACTTAGACCTTAGTAGCTACTAATTTATTCACTAATGGCCTATAGATAATGCATTTTCTTTTATTTTTTATAACTTTTTTGTGAGCTTTTCCTTTTAAAAATGAATTGCTTGCCATGATATTTAGAAGCATATTAAACAATGATTCTTTTATTGATAATTTTGAGCTTCTATATTCTCATTTTTCTAATTCAATTAATTACTCACAAGCTTGTAATTCTTTGGAAAAAATTTCTTTAGAGTTGGGCATGACATTTTCTTCATATTGGGTATAATTTTTTTCAAAGCTCGAACTTGATTTACCTAATCTTCCAAAAGGTGTCTATGAGTTGATATTTTTTCATTGGCAAATGGGAATTTTCTAGTGTTGGAATAATTTTTAAGGATTGTACATATCAAATATTATCATCTATCATTCATCAACTATACCTATTTAGTTTTGAGGATTTTAACTTGTGTGTTATTCTAGGGGAAAATGGGGTTCATTTTTTCTTGAATGCATTTCTATAATCATTTATTTAATTTTATAATTGTTTTCATACATTATATCCAGGACCATTGTTATAATTCTGAAATGATAGTGGTACAAAGTTAAATTTTGTTTCTTTTAACCTATACATATTGATAAATACTTGAACTCCTTGTATTACTTTTTTATCCATGCTTGCAAAATGAATACAACTAATTATTTTTGTTGAATTGTTTCCTATCCAACAATATTTTTTAAATCATATGAACATTACCCATTCATAGATGTTAGATCTTTGACATGATAAGGGGTAAAATTATGGGCACCACTTTTTAATGCATAATATTACATTCTTCATCATTAATAATCCTTGTTACATAATATTTCTTCTATTGCTCTCTTTTATGAATCTTAAAATAAATAAATCCTTCTACAATAATTTTAAATTCTATCGTGCTTTTTAGTACTATTTAACTCGGTTATGTACTTTTTCTTGACCTAAATGTGCAATCTCATAAAAATTTAGTTGTACCCATGGTTTTCTCTACAAATGACAATTTATTTTCTTAAAAATATATTTTGATATCAAATTCTTCTATTTCCTATATTTTTTAATAATGTATGTTCTAGGGTATGTATCTATTTATTTATGCTTTAGAATCAAAGAATGAGTCAAGCTTTGGCCATTGCATTCTCACCATTTCTTTGCAAGTAGACATATTCTTTGTTAAACCACTGTGATCCTTCATCAGACTTGTAAATTAAGTCTACAAAGGAGTCTAGTTAAAATCGCATCACATGATTCCCTTTTCTATAAGTTTACGAACTCTCTTACTTAGTTTTCATGTGCTAAAATATAGTTTAGAATGCTTCAACTTTTCTTACACCTACTATGGAGATAGATGCATGGTAGGAAGAAACTTTTAGAGGTGTTGTAAAAAAAGGGAAAAGAATAAACAACTTTGATGATGATTCAATATCATTTCTTAGTTTCATGTTATTAAAGAAATAATATATAGAAAAATGCTTGGTGGCCTATGAAATATTCTTTAATTTCAAGGTAGAGATCAAAGATGATATTTTTTATACTATATGTTCTTACTTTTGCTTGAAAACTTATTTCTTATGGATTTTCTTTAAATACATTCTTAGACACTCAATTCTCAAATAGAGATAGACATATGAAGTAATAGCACTTCGAACAAAACTATGGATGTTATTCTACAAAGGGAACATATGTTCATTTCTGATTTGTTTAAATAACAACAATGACTAAAATAGAAATATGATAAAATTAATAATGATTAAGGTGAGATAATTCATATATATCTTAAATTATAATAGAATATGCATAAAGTTAACTAGATTATATTTACCAAAGAAATAAATAAATGTAAACAAATTGTAAAAACAATAAAGTATAGATATTTTTCCAATACAAGCATACATGTTTTATTTTTTTACTTTTTTGATCACTCAATTTTGTTAAAATGCACCATACTCATAAAAGGAAAAACTAACATGATATAACCTCACAAATTATCAATTTATTTACTTTGATTATATACTTTTTAAAGTTAAATTTTCTTTAATTAAAACTTTTCTATATAGATTATTTAAATATTAAATACATTTTGTCAATATTAAATAAATTAATCTATCTGTACATTTGATCAAATTCTTTTCCTAATTTGTGTTCTCCAAATTTCTATACGTATATATACATGGACATATGTATACATCTGTGTGTGTGTGTGTGTGAAGTAACATGATATATCCTTACAAATTTATTATTTTAATTATATCTTTTTCAAGTAAATTATTCTTCCACTAAACCTTTTTTAAAAAGTTATCTTTTTGTAAATATTAAATAAATTGAGTTAGACCCTTTCCTTATCAGATTCTTTGATTTATACTTCTTGATCAGATTCTTCGATTTATTTTTATAGTATAGCATTTTTATTTTCTTTTTTCATTTTGTCCAAGTTTCTTTAAATATAATAATATAATAATATTTTGTCTCTATATAGAACCAAAGGAAGTTAAAATTGCTCTCTAAGAGAACGTCAATTTCTTCCAATCGTACTATGCGATGCTATTGAAAGAATTGGCAAATTGCCTCTAAAAAACAAAAACGCAATTCTTGCTCGGAGACCATTCATTAAGGACAGCATGCATTCTCTCGACTTTTCTGCATCTAGAATAAATATCATTTTTGCAGGGTCGTCGAAGAGATGGAGAGTTACAACGTCAATGGTGTGCTGGCCCATAGTTTGATGGATTTCCGAAATATATTACCTTTCGTACCCAAGAAAATTTCCAGTATACTTCAAATGTACAATTCCAAAACAAAATTTGAAATAACCTAACTATAAAATGCCAATGATTTATCATTTAATCTTAAGAATAGAGAGATATTGTTAAAACTTAAATGGGATTATTTTTAATGCCGCGCAAAATCAGGCTGGAAAAGTAAATTACTTGAGAATTTGGTAAATGCGTGTTTTGACATTAGTAGTTTTACCTCATGTAACTCATTATCCTTCTATGCAATAAAGTGACATATACCAACCTTTGACTGACTTTGGATTTTCAATTTAGGTTAGGGTTTATAAGTTTGATCTCTGCTTTTCCTTTCCATATTCACACCACAGTCCAATGCATTCAATTATACCCATTGAGCATTCATGAAATTTGTTACAACTTTCCAAGACAAAGTGTTCTAGGGGGGCTCAATAACTTACCTTGTTGTTTCTGCTCTTTTCGATGCAGAGGCCACCAACTTCCCATTTCTACTATTTAAGGTAGTGCCTTCTCCATCCTAATAGCCCAGCCCTACGGATTTTTGCTACTTTCATCTCGAGTCTATCTCTATAAAGGATTTTTGCTACTTTCATCTCGGATTTGCATATTTTCATTGTTATACAGAAGACAGTAGACTTATTTTCTCTAATGGGTGGTCCTCAAAGGATGGCTTTCATGGCTGTTGTGTCCTATTTTGTATTTTTTATTATGTTTTAGCAGGCCTCAGGAAATGGGTTTGTATTTGTAATAACACAAGACACTTTTGTTTCTCAATTCAAATCATGTAGATTCAATGGGTTTAATTCTCACTGGTACTGTCTCTAGCATTGGATCCGTCACAAATAAAAACAGTTACGTCTGTTCTTGAAGCATTTGGCCACGGTCTCAATCAGACCAGGACTTTGGCCTTCAATTTACCAGTTTAAGGCATTGCAAGTCTATCCTGGTGTTTATGACGAGCAAGTCTCCCAGGTCTGTTATTATGATCTCCTGCCTTGTACTTTTTGTTTGATTGTCTGGTATTTTTTAACTATTTTTTTCTCTCTATTATTCGTACCCTTGATTGTGTGGTTTTCAAGCCAAATATAACTTCATAGAGTAGCACATGCCGGGTCATAGTCTGTCACACGGTTAGATCTTTGATTGCGTAATCTAAAACGAGTGCCCTCTCAAATTTACCGTTCATGTTACGTAGTGAATAGAATTATTGGACAGATTGGTAATATGTTGTGAATACCCTTATCTGGGTTATCAATACCTGCAGCAAGTGGGCTTTCAGAAAGACCTTTTCGTTTACAGATGATCATTTCAATGTTCATTCGAATTTTCATTCCTTGCAACCGTACTTTTCATTACGTTCGCGTAGTAAATTTGAAAATTATTGGCCCCTATAAGTTTGGAGTAGTAATTACTATATTGGAAAGACCAAAGAATGATGAGATTTCTATTTGAGATGGTTTTGCTTAATTTATTTCACGATTTTCTCCAAATTCTTATGTTTTAAAAAAGTTCGTAGAGGAGGATAAATTAAAATAGAAAAGCTGTATTAAGGATTATATTCACATTATCGGTTATTTTCAATATGTGCTTCTTCTACATGTTGAGAGGAAGATCTAAATCATCCTTTTCTATATTTTTCATTTTATCAAAACTTCAGGCTTTGCTAAACAAAATGAAAGTTCAATAGGTTTGTCTATGTTCTATTTATATCTATACTAACTGGATTTATGAAAAAATATCCAAGTTGTATGTTGTGTCAAATGATACCAACTATAATTGTATGAATCTTTTGAAAGATATAAATAGTAAACTTTTAAGCACTATCAAATGCTTGGAGGTGGTCTTACTTGAAAACTTCGAGATAAATGGTTCAAAGGTTTCAGAACTAATGTCCTACTAATAAGGAAAGAAATATTCTACTCAAGTAGGATCTCCCGTGAAAAGAGAATACTTCCCTCCCAATGTTTTTAAAGCAATCAATGATAAAAAGATTGATTTAAACTCAATAATAACATAGATTCTAAGGCTAACAATGTAAATTAGGATTTGGGAGGGTTTTAAGTAATTCTCTTGGAAACTTTATTAATATATATGTCATCAATATCTTAGCGTTATAAGCAATGCTATAAAAATATGGATCTTCAAATTGACTATTAAAGTGCTCATAGCCTTAATTGTAAAATCTTTGAAACAATTAGAGGAGCTCATTTCTAATATTAAATAAGTTCTAACATATTACATTAGATATGCATCTCCTTAAAGGTCATTTCAACTCCATTTCCTTTAGCTATAATTGCAAATAAATTAATTGACTTGCAAGCTAGCTATAGTGGTAACACTTTGAAAAATGTGGAGAACCTATTTTCCACTATTCCTTTCAGTTAGAAGGGCTTAACACTATACTATTTAATGATCCAAAATTCAAGTTAATAGTAACATTTACCATTGTTTTGGTGATATTTGAAATGTTTGTTTTGGAAATTTATAGATGTTGCAACGATAGTAATTTTTATGAATTATAGGTTTCTAGGAATTGGATGCTTTGATTGTTTCTTACTAATATTCATTAATTCTATAAAATGGTCCCTCTCACTAAAGATCTTTTGGAACACATGATACTAAGAGCCTTACAGGAAAGACTAATGTCAAATACGACTAAGAGAGATAAGAAGACACATGGTGTAGAAAGGGTATCATGTAAAATGGTGACACCTAAATGGGATAGGTCATTCACCCAAATATATGATGTTGTATTATTATTATGGAGGAAGAATCCAAGACTAGCCAAAGGAAACCCGATTAGTACAAGATAAGGTGGCAATTTGTGATCTTCATAATGTAGAGTAAAGGTTGTTCTTCCTATTTGTGAAAGAGGGTTTTGTAAATCATAGGAAATGAAATGAAAAAAAGAGAGTGTCCTAACTTTGAAGGAAAATAAAACATGTAAGTTTAGATCTAGAAAATGACTATCATACTATATCAGAAAATAAAACTATGCAAGATCTTGAATCTAGAGGCTAGAATTTGTTGACTATGAAATTTTAGAGGTCAGAGAAATAGGCCGACTTCCCTGGGATAGGTCAAATTTGGGTATAGGTCGAGGTCAAACTATACTTGATAGTTTGCATACTAAAATTTTTTCTATGAGAGAAAATCTAAAATTCTAGATCTACTTGTTCAAAGTATAGAAATCTGAAGGTCCACTAATTTGATCCTATACATAAGAAAATGGAATTTGTTTGGTGTAAGAAGCTTGCCTTTGTCAATCCTCTAGTTAGCAATTAACCTTCAACTGAAATAAAGGAAATTCTAGCATGTAGTAAATTTTAAATCTATAAATAGAATATATACCATGTATATATGATTGTCCTTAGTATGTGATCAAGTATGTTGATGCAATAATGTTAAAGAAACAAAAAAAACAAAAGGAAATCATGTAAGATAAAACCTTAGCTAGTATATATTTATAATTTGACTCAATGTAGGATTGAAGAAGAAGAGGAAGAAGACTTGAATGTATAAATGTGGATCTTCTTCTTTGGTGACCAACTCCTTTGTCTCTAATGAAGAAAGAAGCTAGATCTACACAATAAAATGCATGCTTGGTTGAATGATGGATGTATGTTATTAATGATTTCTTACTTAAAATTGCCAAAATCCTTTCAAATGCACCTTGGAATTGATTTCTTGAGGTGTATAAATGAATTCTTTTAGATCATAATGAATGTCCAGATGTCAAAATGAGAAGAAGAGACATCCTTTTATAGTGATTCAGCACTCAAATTTATTAAGGAAGACAAATGAGAAACGGAAAAGGAATAATTTGCATCGTGCCTTGGAGCCAATCAACATTCACAACCTTGGGTATAGGTCAAGGTTGGTCTATACCATGTATAGGTCGAAGTCGACCTATACCTCAAGGTACATAAATCAAGGAAACACTTCTAGACCCTAAGAGGTATTGAGGGTGGTCGAGGGAAATATTGTGAAATAGATAGATAAGCAGGAAAGCATAAAATTAATGCCATCCTAGAGTTTTGAGAAAGATTGGAGGAAGAAAAGAGGACCTTGATTTAAATTATGTATATAATTAAATGTAACATGAGGTCCTAATATAAGAAACACACTAAGCAGGGCTAAAATAGTCCCAAAAAGTGTATAAAGGTAAGTGCTTACTTTTTAGGATGACACATATAGCCTCCACTTTGGCGGGGGTATGAGGCAAGCTTATACTCATTGTAAATGAAGAGATAGAAGAAAGAGAGAAAAGATGATGATTGTGGTGAATTGCAAAGAGGTAAGACATCTCTAAGAATAAGGACATAATTTCCCCAAGTAAAGATCCTAGCTCCATATCCATGTATAAGGGCACAAAAACAAAGCAAAACAAAAAATGAAAAGCAAATACAAAAGAAAAAAACAAAAAAGGGGTTAGTACAAAAAAGCTCCAAATCAACTACTGAAAGAGACCTCGATCAGAAAGACCTTGCCCACTAATATCATGTTTGGAAAGTTATTGCAAGAGTGCAAATGATCACATAGGAAGAATAAGAGGTCTGCCAATGACGATACAAACTCCATGATCTAACCTACTAACATGGAAGAAATAAAAGAGAGAGATAGATAGACGGTGTGATTACCTTTCCTAGTAAGATTTATGTGTCTTTCTGTGAACCACATAAAAGTTAGAATTGAAATTACTAGTAGGTTTGTGTGTCATTCTAGTCAACCCTATCAAAAACTTTATGCCTTTTGGTGGCTTTGTTTGTATGTGTATGTGTGTGTTCCTAATGAATGGATCATTGTCTATTATCCATGAGGATTAGCTCCCTATGCATGTCATAGATCAATCATTCTATCACCATGGGGATTGCTAAATGATTTTTCACTTAATAAATAGATGAGGGTCTATTATTCATGAAGTAAATGTACATCCAAGGGATGGATAAGGATCACTTATATGCATTAGGGATTGTCTGCAAAAAAAATTCATAAGAACTATACAAGGGAGTTTGTATATATATATATATATATATATATATATATATATATATATATATATATATCACNTATATATATATATATATATCCCACTCGTTATAATGACTATGTGTGTGAAAGGGGTAAAACCTGTAGCACAAAAAATTTAACAAATCCTTATATTAGGGGTTAGCAACATAATAAATATCTGGTTGATAAACAAGTGTGGAGGAATTTTGGGGAGGAAAATGAATGAAATAAAATTATCAAAACTAAATATATGTATGGTTATCTCAATATTGTAGGTTTTTTTGAGTTAGAGCCTCCCATTAAAGATTTGTTTATCTGGAATTACATCCAACAAGCTAAGGATTTGACAACTAAAGGCAATAGGTGGATTTTAGGGAATGACAATAGAATTCATTTTTGTGTAGATAGAAGGCTTATGGATAACAATTTTGGAGCTATCCCAACCTTTAACTACTTTTCTAAAAGGAGAAAATAGTCCTTTGGCCTTATTGATAGTGACTAGTATTAGAACCAGGCCTGGGTAAATCTAGCAGAGATAGATAACCCTCTTCATCCTATTACAAGATATCTTAAGGCATGGTTTATAAGGATGGATATAGATGACTCCCTTGTGTGGAATACAACCTCTTTTGGAAAGTAATCTATCTATTTACCTTGTGCTCTTTTAAATCTCTTGATTGATAATTCACCCTTGTGGTCTAAGTCCCAGGTGAAGCCTCTGATTCCTAAAATTAACATGGTCTACTGGCTTTTTCTTCATAAAGAAGTGTTAATTATTGATAACCTTCTGAAAGAGAGGTTTTATTATGCCTAATAGATTCTATTTTTGTAAGAATGTTGAGGAATAAACATATCAAATTATGTTTGAATGCCCCATTTTCTGGGGAGCTTTAGACAAAGCTTATGTGGAGATGGAATTTAAGCTGGATTTTACTGGGATCTTTACAGGATTTTTTCATCCAGTTGATTTCAGATGATATTCCTATTAAAAAAACTTTCTAGCTGATGATGGCTCCTCATTCTATTTGAAGATATGTAAAGAGCACAAAATAGAATATTTATAGTAATATATTCCTCATCTCATGTAGTTTCTGAAAAAAAAATAGAGGCATCCAAGAAATTTTTATCTTTTTAGAACTCTAAGAATATTAATGCTCTAGATTTTCATCTCATCTCTTTAAAGGATTGGGTGTCCAAGGGCTGGAAAAGATATCAAAAAGTATAAGAGATAGGGTGGTCTATTTGTCTCCTCCTCAAGGCTAGGTCAAAGTTAAATTTGATGGTGCGGCAAAGGGGAACCTTGGTCAAGCTAGATGTGGGGGTGTTCTTCTTGATAGTTATGGTAATTGTCTATGGTATATTTCTCTTCCTCTAGGTGTCTAAACTAACCATGTTTCTAAGGCCAAGGAGATCTCTAGTCTCTTAAAATGGCACAAAATATTTAGTACATAAATGTGTAGGTCAAAGGTTACTCAAATGATATTATTAAATGTATAAAAGGGGAATTTAAGGCTTCCTGGTCAATTAAACATATGATTAAAGAAGCTATAAAAATAATTAATTCTATAAATAGTCATTTCATTTCCCACATGTACATAGATGACATCTTTGTTGTGGATGCCTTCGCTAACATGGGTGTCAAATCTTTGGATATCATCACTTGGAATGGGGAAAAGGTTATAAATGATGACACCTTGTCCTTTATTAGATTTGATAAGACTAACAACAAAGTGGGAGTAATATTAAGTATTCATGATTATGGTAGATAAGCTTTTAGGGTAGAATGAAAGCCTATATAATTTCTTGAAAAGAGTGAAAATTATGAAGGCAAGTTACTGGCGTCACGTGTTGTGGGTGACTATTTTTGTGGTGTTCTCTCATAGCTTCCTAAAACAAGCTCATCTTTCTCTTACATGTTTTGAGACTATAAAAACAAGAGGAGGTTTAAAGCGTGAAGAACCTCTCAGCTGCAAGAAATAGAGGAAGAAAACAAAAGTTTGGAAAAAAATTAAGAAATGAGGTATTATGTTGTTTCTGGAAAGGCTCCATGACTTTTATAATAATGTTAACAAGCAGTTTGTGGACAGGTGGAAGAAGGAATCTGTGGTGCTTTGCAGAATTTTTTTTTCCCTAAACGAAGACCTTATCATGGAAGTCACATGTATTCAACATAGAGGTATGAACTTCTTTAGGGATAGGAAGATTTCTAAAAGAGGTGTTTATTTTGTTTCCCAAAGAAGATGCTAAGAGGGAAAAACTTTTTAATTCTTCCCACTTCTATGATGGGGATCAAATCAAGGTGATATGGAGGAAGGTTCTTATTTCCCTTATGGAGTATATTATTGTTTATGGTCACTACACTAGGGCTCATAGCTACAATTTTGTCTTGTTAAACCACTTCAGGCATAAAATGTAGGTTTCATTTCCCCATTATCTATTGTGTTCCCTTAATAATAGTATTAGGTATCGTAAGAAGAAGTCTAGTAATATTTTTCTTCATGAAGGGCTTATCTATTTGATTTCTGAGTATTTTTGGGATAAAGTTATTGATATGTTACAAAAGTCAGTTGAACCAAAAAAAAGAAAAACTAAAGAGGAAGGTGGAGGAGACTTGAAGTGGGAACACAAAGTCCCCTATTTCCCTCAAAAAACCCAAATTTTGCACAGAGGAGAACCACTCCAATTGTGATAAGGGCATGGAAACTAGAGATGATGAAGGTGATGAGGAGTGTTCTTGTGATATCTTAGATAAAATAAATAATGAGGAGGATAACGGAATGGACACTAAAGAGAATGATAATGACAAATATGAGGAGGAGAAGACGAAAGAGAAATGGGTTTTGATAAGCATGATAATGTTGATATTGGTATAGGTATTGATAATGTACACTCTCTAGGGAATATGATCAAAGAAGTTTTTGGGAATATTGAATCTCTCCAAGAGCCAATGCTTGGTGCCTCTGTGAAGAATAGAATCCCTATTTCGATGGAGCTCTTGAAAAATATGAAGAGTATGGCTAAGGAAAAATTCCCTTCTCTGGTCGAATGTATGAGCTCTGTAGAGAATATTATGTCGATCTCTCCTATAGGAACTAAAATGAAGGCCGAGGAATCTAAATATGCCCAAACTTCCAGTAAGAGCTTGAACCAAAAAGAGGACAATGTTCAGTTGTTTATTGAGGATATGCAGGTTCATATGGAACCTACTTTTGGAGTTCTTTAAATTGATAAGGCTATGTCCCTGCAATCTTATTAGCTTAATAGATGGACTATCATTGAGATTGAGAGCCTTAATTAAGTATTGTGCCCTATCCTCTATGATTGAGAATATAGAGCATGAGAACAAGTCTGCTTTATCATTGGACAAAAGATTGGAGAGTCTGTGTACCAGAGTGGAGAAAAGGAGATCATGCTTAAAATAAGATTCTCTAGAATAGTAATGAGAGAATGGTAGCTATTCTAAAGGAGATTCTAGATCTCAAGGAGGTTTTTCAGAAGATTTCTAACCTCAAAAAGGAGGTGTTGGATACCCTTTAGGAATTGGCCTATCCTTAGTTCCTTGTGTTTTTTTCTTTTGGTTTTTTCTTTCAGCTAGTTGTGTTTGTTTTTGGTTTTGTGGTGTTGGGTGTCTACTAGTTTTTGGCAACATTTTGTCTAGCACTCTTTTATTTATTGTCTTAATGTAACTTGTCTGTAAAGGTTTTTGGGTCCATTCAAAAAATATTTTGGCAATTAATTGAAAACATGATAAAAAAATCATAACAATAAAATTGACTTATTACTTCCTATTTAGGGTGAATATAATACATAAAAATTTCTCTTTGATCATGAACATGTAGATTAGTGGCTAGACTGCTATAAAATAAAAGATTCATTGTAAGTAGGATGAAATGATTGCATTCTTTGCTCCAAAATTATGCTAAGATAATGAAAACTAAGATAGAGAATAAGAAATATAAGCTACGAATGAAACTAAGAGGCATCCTATAATGCATGATAAAACTTAGATAAAATTTAGCATTATGATGCTACTATCCAAATGAGTCTGAGAGGCTTGTTTGTATAGGAATCTCATGAGGACAAACAGATAAGATTCAATAATGAAGCGTAGTTGAGATTCACTCCTTCCTTAATCCATGTGAGCTCCATTCATGTTAGAATTAATGATTTGGCAAACTTGTGCTTATTTTGTTGTGGATGAGACAAAATAGTAATTTCCCCTTTTAATTCCTTTGTAACTAGAACTTGATGCATACACATTTTTTGAATGGGTTCACTTAATTAAAAGTGTTAGGACTTTTATTTAAATTACTTGATTTACTGATTTAATAGCCTTGATGTTAGGATTTAAGATTTAGTTGATGATTAATTAAAAGATTGATTTAATTATGCAATTATGCTTGATCAAATTTAATCAAATAATTAGGCCTAGTATTTATATGCCTCTGATTAGGTTTTCAGGCCAATTAATCAGGATTAGGGGCTCTTAGTTTACTAGACCAATTTTAGGTAATTATATTTTCCCCTCTTTGAATTGATGTATCAAGAACTTTGATGTGAAGTGATGAAATTATTGTTGATTGATAGTTTATTCCAAACTTATTCAAACAAAAAATATTGAATATCCAAAGATATTGGTTCCAAACTTGATTAGATGAAGAACAATGATACTAGCTTTCAGCTTGATTGAATGAAAATCGATAGAAAGGAACCCGAATGCTCATCTTGATGAGAAGTGATGAAAATTAACATCTACATCCAAAAATGATGAAAACTAATCAACTTGATGTGAAGCAATGAAATTGGTCAATGTTAGAAAATAATTTTAAATTATAAGGATGGTTTTGAACAAATAACCAAGTTGATGAAGTGCGATGAAACTGATTACTATTAAGAGATTGATTGGGGTAATTAACATCATATGGGTCCCGAAAAAGACAATTAATTTATTAGGAAGACACTATTATATTGATTTTGTTCGATGAAAGTAATAATTCTCCTAAAGTTTCAACTTAGTTGAAATAGATTGGATGCCTGTCTGAGTAATTTGATGTGAAGAAATGAAATGACTCATGCAGAAAGATTGAAGAACCTCAACTTGATATGGATTCTGGTGAAGTTGAAATTCCCCTAGAGTGATATGCAATCTCCCACAAGTGTCAATTTTGATCTAGATCAAGAAATGTAACAATTCCAAAAAATAAATGCAAGCCTAGGATGAATGCAAGCTACAATGCAGGTCACTTTTACCTTTTAGCTCTTTTTTATCACAGTTGATAGTTGTTAAATATTAGTTGCAAGAATGAAGCAAAAACAAGAGTTCTTTATGTTCATTTTCAATGATTATGTTTTCTTCCATGACCCTTTGTCATTCATATCCTTCTAGCTATTCCCTATATGTAAAAAACTAAGTAATGTATCAATGAAACAAATAGAAATAAAAGAAATGATCATGCCCCATGCCCTCTCTCCTCTAGTATGTAGAAATCCTTGAGTTACTGAGAAGACATGATAAGAAAAAATTGATAATAACACAGAACAAGAAAATAAAATTTTGTGTCCCCTTCCACGTTTCTCTAGTTTGTAGAAATCCTCAAGTTACTAAGAATACATGATCAAAAAATTAATACAAATTGTATCTGTGATAGGTAGTGTTTAGAATAACCTTTGATTGATTGTCTTTGTTTTATTATTTTATTGTGATAATGGTTTGTTTTATAGTGTTGAGAAACATCATTTCTAGAGTTTATGGGTATTGAGAAACACCGTTGTTGCTGATAGTTGATAAATAATATGGCTGACTCCACTTGGAATGATAGTTGTTTTTATGACTAGGAATTGACTCCACAAGATGACTACAAGCTTTCCCCTAGAGAGATATGATGTTCCTAACAATGATATGGGTACTGGTTTCAA
This sequence comes from Thuja plicata, assembly GCA_018584345.1. Classification (NCBI taxonomy): domain Eukaryota; kingdom Viridiplantae; phylum Streptophyta; class Pinopsida; order Cupressales; family Cupressaceae; genus Thuja; species Thuja plicata. Next base: position 191,757 of record MU225365.1, read on the forward strand.
GCTATAATGATAGGATACAAGATTGACCATTATGCACAAGGAATTACAAGAAATGATATGTACAGATGATCAAAATAAAGATAGATGCAAGATGTTATACAATTGATATGTATACAAGATTTAGCCTAAGGTTTATGATTTTTGGATTTGTTTAGATTTTTAGATTTATTATGAGTTTTTATAATTTTTTGAAATTTAAAGATTTTTTTAGATTTTTTAATTATTTAAAAATTGATCATTAATTATCAAGAAAGATTACATTTATTTTCCCCCAATGTACAATAAGGTGTAGGGAATTATGTATGGATAAAAATACTGGTAGATTGTATGTGGATAAGCATTGGTAGATGAAGCGATGAAATGCAACCTTTAACAACAAGCCCCTCAAGGTTACCTAAGCTAGGGAAAATGAATACACCAATATAGGCTCACGAAGTGGTGCTTGATAACATATAGGATAATGAGATAATGTCATGAAAAGAATGTGATCCAAAAGAGTGGACATGTCAAGAAGTTTTTGAGAAACTGTTTTGCATTTTTCATTCATCAAGATAAAGGGTGGCAGAGGTATAAGTGAATAATTTGGGATTAGGTAAAGGATGTTTAGGGATATTGAGAATTGAATTGGGGGTAAGAAATATAATGATAGGGTAGTATGGATGGAAGAAAGAAAATAAGCGGATGGAAAGGATAATGGACATCAAGTTACCTGACACTCATGGATATGCTCGACCTTTTCAAGATCAAAGGTGTAAGAGGGAGTACGTGAAGGATACAATGAATGAGGTCGTATCGATGGAACTTTCTACTGAGAGAGAGAGAGAGAGGAATTATGCATGATACCTATTTTCTAGGTTTTCATCATGGTACTTTTGCAAGGAATTACAAGAAGTGATTTTCACCATAGGTGATGCCCTAGGTGAGCTAGTGATGCATGGCTAGAGATCACCAACAGTTGTAGAGCATTTTGCAAGGATTGAAAGCATTCATTTCTTCAATCAAGAATTGTGGGAAGGTAGTATGTTGAGTGAAGGAATCCTAACTCAGAGGAGAAGTTTAAGTGATTTTTTTTGTAAGACAAGAAAATCAATTTCTTGTGCAGACTGTGAAAAGGACCTAAAACCCTGAATTTTAGGCATGTGTCTAGGAGGTACTATACAGACACCTCTGGAAGCCAAGACATAGAAAATCGTTAGGTTCTTGAAAAAGGGTATCAGGATATGGTATTATTTTTTTGACTTGATAAGATTTTTTCCAAGTTATTGCAGAAAAGGAACTTGACTAGGCCTAATGCTAGTAGCCCTCTTTTGGGTGTAATTGACATGGAATGTGGAACTCGTTGAGGGTTTCAATCCCAAATAAGTTTGTGGAAATTGAAATTGGTCCAATAGACTATCTGGAAGATTACCTTTCCACATGGAAGATTTTGGGATCTATTTGGATCAGTTTGTGTAGATGGAACAAGAAAGGCCATTTGAAGCCTAGGAAGGAGCATGGTGAGTTTTGATTCTACATTGTTGGTGTTCACTAGTTGAAAGGATTAGGATCTTGTGAGAAGAATCCTAAGGAGGATAGGGTTAATTTATTACCCCTAGTAGGTAAATAGATTGTCCTAGGAGTCCCTAGAAGAAGCTAGGGAGTAGCAAGATTAGTGTTACATCCAGGAGTGGTATCAGCAAAAGTTGAGAAACTTGGGAAGTTACTGCAGGTCAACAGCTACTGGAGAATCAGTAGGAGTGTTAAAGATGGTGAAAAATGTAAAATTATCTAAGGAAGTGGATGAGAAAAAGGAGAGGAACCAATTCCTTGAAGCAACCTTAGAAGGTATGAAGTTGAGGCTAGAGGAAGTTGCTAATGAAGCAGCTAGGAGCAAAGAAGGGGTGAAAAGTAGTGATAGGGGAAAGAAGGTTGCTGAGAAAGACATCATTCCCGAACCTGACCCTTTATTGAATGAAGAACCATTCTTGAAGGCCATCAAAGAATTGGGTGGCAAAGCATTAGAAGGAATCCATTTGTTTAGTGGCATGATAGATATTGAAGCAGTAATGGATTGGATAGAGGGAATGGAGAACCATTTTGAATGTGAGGGTGTGACTGAAGCCCAAAAGCTTAAGGTGGCCAAGTCTAGACTCAGAGGGTCAGCTTTGACTTGGTTGAAATACCTTTAGAATGAGAGGGTAAGAATGGGAAAGAAACAAATAGAAAATTGGAATGCAATGGTGACCAAGTTGAAGGAGAATTATCTCCCAGAGGATTATGAAATCGAACTCCATAGAAAGAGACAAAACTTGAAACAAAAAGACCTAGATGTGGCCTCATAAATCAAGGAATTCCAAAGATTATGTCTAAGGTCTAAATTGCAATAAGAGGAGTCAATCAAAGTTGCTAGATACTTGGGTGGATTGAAGTGGAATAGCTAAGAGGAGATTAGCCTATGTACACCAACTACAATAAAAAGTGTCATCAGTTGGCCATAATAGTGGAGGAGAAGAACAAGAAGAAGGGTGAATCTAGCTTCAAGAATAATATTTGTAGAGGAAGAGACCAAATGGGTCAAATAGAAGGCTACCAAGGGAGAGGTAGTGAGCAAAGGTCAGAAGGAGAGAATAAGTTGACAGAGAAGTAGACTGAAAGAAGTTCAAGAGGTGGCTATAACAGAGGTAGGGGTAATCATGGTGGTCCTAATAAAGGAAGATGAGGTAGGATTAGTTGTTACTTTGCTACCATGAAGTGTTATTATTGTGGGAAATTAGGTCATCTAGCCTATAGATGTCTAGACAAACCTTTTGCAGCAAACAGTGACAAAAGGGTAGCATATGCTCATGAGAACACTTCAAGTGTCAAAGAACCTAAGATTGACCATATAGATTCAGAGATGGGAGAGAACTTGATGTTCATGAGAGTATTGATAAGACAACCAATCAAGGATAAGCCCAAACATAGGAGGACCTTATTTAAAATCAGAAGGAAAATTCCTGGTAAGGTTTGTAAAGTGATTGTGGACTCTAGATCCATAGATAATATCATCTTAGAGGAGGTAGTAGTGAAACTCAATCTAGCCAAGATATTGCATGTGAAAAGTAACATTTCTCAACAAGGGCCTAAGTGTATTGGTCAATGAGAAAACATGGGTTGAGTTTTCAATTGCAAGGTACAAGGATAGACTACTTTGTGACATCCTACCAATGGATGCTTTCCATTTTCTAGTAGGAAGGCCTTGGAAATTTGATAATGGGGTAGTATATGATGGGAAGGAGAATTCCATCACTTTCAAGAAAGGAGGGAAGACTTTCAAGATCCATTCTTTAATAGAAGATGAAGAACCACATTCAAAGACTCCTAATATCATGTTGTGTAGTGGGAAGGAGTTTGTGAATGATATCAAGGGTGATGAGACTGAGGGGTATGCCATTGTGCTAAGACCCAAGGAGGATGAAAGACCAGTGAAGGATCCATTACCACCAAAAGTGCAAGAATTGCTTGTGAAGTACAAGGACATAGTGAGTGATGGCACTCCTGCAACCCTACCAGCTAAGAGAGTAATAAGTCACCAAATAGACTTTGTGCCAGGGGTATCTCTGGCCAATGAGGAAGCATACAAGCTTACTCCTAATCAGAACTTGGAGGTACTTAGACAAGTGTTGGAACACTTGGATCAAGGCTTGATCAAGAAGAGTATTAGCCCTTGTGCAGTCCAGGTTGTATTGGCATCCAAGAAAGGAGGAAAATTGAGACTATGCATAGACCCAAGGGATATAAATAGGATCACAATAAGGTATAGTTTCCCTATACCTAGGATAGAGGATCTCATGGATTGCCTTGGAGGGACAGTGTACTTTACCAAGTTGGACTTGAAGAGTGTGTATCAACAAATCAGGGTGAAGGAAGGTGATGAATGGAAAATGACATTCAAGACCACAAATGGGTTATATGAATGGTTGGTCATGTCATTTGGCCTCTCTAATGCTTTGAGCACATTCATGAGCCTCATGAATGAGGTTTTCAAGGAATTAAAAGGGAAGTTTGTGGTGGTATATCTTGATGATATACTGATATTTAGCAAGACAAGAGAGGAGAATATCAGACATGTAGAGGTAGTATTGAAGAGGTTGCATGAAGAACTAGTGTATTTGGGCTTTGTAGTGTTCAAAGGGTATTTGAAGATGGACTAAGACAAGGTTGATGCTATCCTAAATTGGCCTCCACCTACCACAACCACTATGGTAATAAGTTTCCATGGCCTTACATAGTTTTATTGGAAGTTTATTAGGAATTTCAGTGGGATATGTGCAACATTGATGGATACTATTAAGAGTAGGGTCAAAAATATATTTAGGTGGATCTTAGAAGCAGAGAAAGCCTTTGATTTGTTGAAGAAACAAGTGGCTACTCAACCTGTCCTACAACTGCCAAGCTTTGAGAAATTGTTCACTATTGAATGTGATGCAAGTGGGATGGCAGTAGGGGGTTTATTGATTCAATAAGATAGGCCAATTGCTTTCTTTATTCATAAATTGAATGAGGCAAAGAAGAGATATTCTTCATATTATTTGGAACTATTTGCTTTAGTTCAGCGCGTTAGAAAATGGAGGCATTATCTATTGCCTAAATATTTTTTGATGTTTATTGACAATCAAGCTCTTAGATACATAAATACTTAGGAGTAACTAAGCAATAGGCACTTGAAATGGATGGATTATTTACAAGAATTTACCTTTACTATAAAGCATAAGAAGAGATAGCTCAATAAGGTTCCAAATGCCTTAAGCCAAAGGTTACTTACAGTCCAAGCAGTCCAACTAAATAGCATTGGAATTGATAGTTTTAGAGGATTAGACAAGGCAGATGAGGACTTTGGGGAAGCATATAATGTATGTGTTTAATTTCAAAACCATTTTCATAGAAAGTTCTCTGAGTTTACTTTACAAAATGGATTGTTATTCAGGGGTAACCAGTTATGTGTGCCAAAAGGCTCTATGAGGATGAATCTCATACATGAGAAACATAATGGATTGCTAAGTGGTCATTTTGGTATGAACAAGACATTAGAGCTTGTGCAAAGGTTCTACCATTGGCCAAAGTTGGTGAAAGATGTATCAAAGTTGTCTTTGTTAAACTAGTATAGAAAGACTAGTGTTACATCAATTTATGTGGTGGATTTGATATGGGGGATGAAAGGATAGTTAGGAGGAGGATAATCTAAGAATGTGTAAATGTTGGATGGTGGATAGAGTATTAAAAGTTTTTCATAGGGGTAGATGGAAAGGGTAACAAGATCAACATCGACACACACCTTGAAGGGTAGTTGACAAATCGAGGAAAAATTGATGGAATAACATGAGGCTCTAATGTATGAGGTTAAAAAAGTTGTTTGAAAGGAGATGGAGTGGAAGAATTTGGAAGCTTGGATGCCAACTCCATTTTTTCCTTTCTTTTCAATTATTTTAAGAGAGGTTTGTGAATCCACGTAGATTTTTATTTTTCTTTACTTTTGGATGATTTAGAATGTAATTCTTCCATCATGGATTTAGGAACCCATATTTTATTTGATTTTCTTCTTTTCTTACTGGACCCTTGTGGTATCTTGAATATTTCCTTTTTATTTGTAGTCACATGTCGATTATATGGGACATGGTGATCTTCATATGTAGGTTGATTATTGTATTTCTATTTTTTTTGTTGAACATCCAAATTGCTTCCAGAAGACTTAGGAATGGTGGATGAATACAAACAATATGGAAGGTTTAGACAAAGGGGTGGATGGAAAATTTTAAAGGATGCATGTCTTTGTTGATCTTGAAGTATGATGGGGTAAGTGGATGGAAAGCAAGGAGTGAGAGATATGTTGGATGAAGGGATGTAAGGACCCAATATGGATAGAAGGTTTGAAAGTTTCAGCTTTGGGATATAGGGACCAAGGATGGATTTAGTGGACAGAGAAGGCTAGTGCTTATGTCTAAATTGAGGGAGATAATATGTGGAAGGGATATTAATACTTGTAGAGTGAGTTACATTACCAAGGCTCTCATCGTTAGGACTCATCTTTTTACCCATAGGCTCATGAGTAGATTTGATAGAAACTACTGAAGATTGAGGGGATTTATAGTAATATAAGAGATTTGGAGATCTTAGTGTTTGAGGTAGATGTGGATATCTATGACAAGAGGGTGATGGGATGCCATGATCTTGAAAATGATATTTAGATGGTGTATAATGGGTAATTTTCTCTTGATTTTCAATAGGCTCATTAGAGATGTTGGAAAACATATCTTGATCTTGCTTGAGGGGTGGATAAGATATAGGAGGTGTTAGAGTGTCTTGTTTGAAGAAATGGAAGGGGATGAAGAAATTATCATGGGAATCTTGAGATATGTGACTTTGGTAAACCGTTTGATAAGGATGGATGGTATCTTGATCTTAATCATTACTGATTTTTGTTTCTTCCTACTTTGGATTGTCCTCTTGATATGGAGCCACTTCTATGGACAAGGTAGGAATTTTTATCTACATGACGGGCTCTTTAAGGGCTGATTAAGTATCATTTTGAGTAGGCATGATAGTCATTGAATCACATGGAATCTTTGGGTCTATGATCTTTGAAGACTGAAAAAGACTCACAACAAGATGTAAATTATCCTAGATCTCTTTTACATGTAGCCCTTGAGGATGGACATAGTATGAGAAAATTTAGGTTTTTTTTTTTTATATAGGGACTTTGGATAGATCTTCCTCTTTCGAAGATGAATCAATGTTGGAAGAAGTAGAGTCTCCATGAGGACCAATACTTGTGATATGTTCATTATTTAGTTCATCATTAGATGATTCATTAGGATTTTCAATTTCAATTATGTCATTACCTATGAGATATTGGATTTTGTGTTTCAAATCGATTCAATCTGAAGTTTCATGTTCATTATATCTATGATAGGAACAATAGTTGGTCAAGAATACAAAACAACATGCATTGGTTTGAGGAAACATAATGAGATTGTGTTGAAGGAGTTCTTGCAATGTTGATTCATAAGATTGTCCCAAATAAGTAAATCATTTATTCAATGGAGATTTAGATGAAATTGTGTTCACCAAAAAGATATGAGATTCAATATCATGATGTTTTGATTTTTTGTTGTCATGTGATTACAATTGTTGAGATAGGATTGATTCCTTTTGATTTGTTTGTTCATAGATCAGATTCTCTTGAGGTTGTGAGATAAACACTTGATCAAAGATTTGATGGTCATGAAGATTTTCATGGTCAAAGATAAGTCGGTCATGTAGTTGATCTTGATCCAAGATGAGATTGATGTGAGATTTTTCTTGATCAAAGATAGGATTTGTGTAAAGTTGTGAAGTATCCATTTTATTTGATTAAGATGAAGGTATGAATGAATTGTGATCATAGAGAAAAGGAAAGATCAATCTTAATAAGTATTTTTTGGATGGTGTATCCTTTTGTCCCTTTAAGTCTTGAATTTCAAATATCAAAGATTTAATTTGTTTTGATAGGGCTGGAATAAGAGTCTATTCATCCTTTTTGTTAAAATCATAAGGTTTATCACATTTGTTTCTAGCCATTATAAGATTGTCTTAATGCAAATGTTTAGAAGATTGGGGAGAATGTATGATGTGGGAATTATTAATCAAAACTCCTAGTTTGAACCAACATGAAAAATTGATGTGATCGAGAATTAGAAGCAACTAGGTAGATTAGGTCAATGTATGGACAAGGAAGTGGTGACTAGTCTCAAAAGATTGATGAAAGAGTATATTTGAAGATTGATAAGGTTTTGATGATGAAATTGGTACAAGGTGTCAAGGTTAAGGATTGATTGCCTGATAGGTGACAATTGTGCACAAGTTGTTAAGCCTAATCTACAGATTAAAAATAAGACAAGCTGAGCAATTGATAAGCAAGGATGAAGGCCTAATAAATCAAAAATCACATCAAGGATACATGATCAATTTGACACAACAAGATGATATAACCAAATTAGGACTTGAGGATGTTGATTAGAAAATATAAAATATTTAACTAGATTACTAGACATGAAGGTCAAATGATGATGTCACATGTCAAAATTACATTCTAGAGTTCAACTAACACAATCTTATAGGAAATAAATCAACCTTCATATGAAAATTATTTGTTGATGAAAATTATTCAATTGTGTACTTTCATTGATGTTTACACAAGTATAGTGATGTTTACACAAATGTTGAATCCTATCCAAGCATAAACACTTCATGTCAAGAACTCTCAGGTATTGAAGAAGACCAAAGTGATTTTTCAGTTCTAACCGAGTTCACTCAGGCATTAAAGTGTTGGTCGAACATTGAAGGATTGAAATGTTGACCGAGTTAGATAGGTAGTGTTAGCCGACTAACATTAGTATATATTTTATGGTTAGTTGGTTATATGCAACTGACAGACATGAGTTTTATTATTAATTTGGCAGGTTATTAAGGCCGACTTGACAAGGCTTATATATATATATATATATGTGGATATATATATATATATATATATATATGCATATATATACATATCCACATATATATGCATATATAT
>MU225365.1:201320-232429 GCA_018584345.1 Thuja plicata
ACATATATATATATATATATATATATGAGGTCAAGTTGGAATTGAATATGTATCAATAAGAAGAATAGATATGTGTTTAAGACATGAAGAGTGAAGGCAAAAGCAGATGGGATTCTGATTGAGAATAGAACACATAGAGCTACAATAGAATATCCAATCAATGAGGATCAAGTAATCAAATCCAGAATAGAGATTTGAATCAACAAAGATAGTTTCTTATCGAAACATGTCAATCTATTGTTACTCTCTAACAATTGTAGCAGTTATCAAAATCCCTTAATAGAGTAGACTTAACAATCTTTTGTAAATCCTCTCACAAGGTGACATTTATGCATTAAAGTGTTTGAAGACCTCTAACAAGGCCACTCCTTATAGGGTGATTAAATCCTCTAACATGGTCACACATAACAGTGTGTTATTGTAACCTTTAATAGGGTTGGATCCTAAAACGGCTCACTTCAGAAGAGTGCAAAATAACTTGACTAGTTGTCATTAATGGTTTTTCCCATATTGGGTTTCCATGTTAAAATTTTGGTGTTATTTGTATATATTTCATTTCATTTATGGCTTATGTTTCTAAAATTAATTACTAAAGGATAATCACAGTTAATATCTTAAGATTTTCTATGTTAACCGAGTGAGAGTAGAATATCTATGTTAATTGAGAAACAATGAAAAATTTGTTTAGGACATGTAAGGGACTTGGATTCATTTTTGTGGTAATTGATTCACTCCTCCCCTCTCAGTTACTTAACTCATTTCGAACAATTATTATTAGAGATGCCAATGATTTCAGGGAAGGTTTCAAGGCCTAAGCTAAAGATTAGAGATGTCTTATGAAAGGGAGATCCCTAAGCTTAACAAAGACAATTTTGATGCATGAAAAGTTTTGATGAGGCTAGATCTATCTACTATTGGAGATGGCAGTTTGCAATTCTTGGACCATAGGTATGTGGGACCACCAAGACCTTTGACTATGGATCAGATGATAGACATGAAGCATCATAGCATAATGATGATTGATATAGCCTTTACAGTCAGCTATTCCAAATTTGATGAAGTCAAGGACTGCCCTACTACCTTTGATATGTGGAACAAACTACCTGATATTCATGGATGAGATGTAAATGTAAAGAGAGCCAAGGAAGAAAGTCTCAGAGGTAAATTTGATAAGATGAAAATGAAAGTATAGGAAATTACAAAATATAGTGAAATAATCAAGAAATTTTTTAGTACCATCACAACTACCGATGGAGTGATTGTAGACACAACAATGGTTAGTAATGTATTAAGGACTTTACTTCTTATTTATGCAATTAGAGTTTCAGCTATTTAAGAGATGAGATGTAGTAATGGTATAACTCTAGATGGATTGGTTGGAAGGCTTACAAATTTTGAGTTGGAAAACTTTGACAATTATTCTCCTAATCCTTGCAATCTTGAGTCTCCATTCAAAGCTAAATTAAACCTTGGAAAGATGAAAGGAAAATAGATTGATAGTGACAATGATGATGAATCTGATGATGAAGATTTGGAAATCATTGAAGCATTACTTGCAAGGAGATCTGCAAAAGGAAAAGGAGATTACAAAGGAAGTATACCATTTATTTACTTTTCATGTGATAAGGTTGGTCACATTGCTGCTAAGTGTCCAAACAAGGAAGACAAAGGTGAGAAAAAGTTCAACAAGTACAAAGGAAAGAAAGATTTGAAAAGATAAAAAAGCTACAAAGACAAAGGTAATAAACTTGTTTTATTGCTAAAGATTCTAATAGTGATGAAGATGAAGATGAAATGGTTTATATTTCTATTAAGCATGAGTCAGATAATGAAGATAGTGAAAAGATATCACTATACTCTCATATTAGCAAGAATGACACTTAGATAATTAATAGTGGTTCTTCTCACCACATGACTGGTGATAAAACCAAATTTGAACATCTTGAGCACTATGATGGTGGGAGTGTCAGTTTTGGGAATGACGAACCATGTAATATAAAAGGTAAAGGTTGCATTTCTTTAGCTGAAGGAATCAAATGTGATAATGCTTATTGGGTTGAAGAACTAAGGTGAAATCTACTAAGTGTGGCACAACTGAATAACATTGGATTTAAGGTAGAATTCATGAATGGGAAGGAAAAGCTCCTAAATGGTAAGGGAAACCTAGTTGGAACCGTCATGCAAACAAAAGGTAATCTATTCTATGTTGATCTCAATGAAATTTCATGTTTTATTGCACAAGTAGAACAAAGTTGGCTATGAAATAAAATGTTATGTCATGTGAACTTTGATAACCTAATCAACATAAGCAAGAACAAATGAGTAAGAGGTATTCCTATAACAAAGAAACCTGAATTAGCAATATGCAAATAATGTCAAATTGGGAAGATAGGCAAAACTAGCTTCAAGAGAAAGAATTACAATACATAAGACATTTTGGAATTGGTACATACTAATTTATGTGGACCAATTGGAACAATAAGTTACATAGGTGAGAATTATTTCATTCTATTTGTTTATGGCCATTCCAGAATGATGACTGTTATGTTTCTCAAAGAAAAATAGAAGCTTTTCAGAAGTTCAAGTGGTACCTTGCCAGAGTTGAAAAAGAAATAAGAAAGAAACTTAAATTCTTAAGATCTGACAGAGGAGGTGAAGTCATCTCTAATTAATTCAATAAATTATGCAGTGAAAGAGGAATCAAAAGACAAGTATCTTCCCCAAGTACTCCATAATAGAATGGGATAATAGAAAGAAGCAACAAATCTATTATGGATTGTGCAAGAAACTTGATGATTGAAAAGAATGTTGCTACCAAATACTGGAAGGAAGCCATCAACACTGCAATTCACACCCTAAACCTAGTTCAACTAAAGAAAGGTACTGAGAAGACACCTTTTGAATTAGGCTATGGCTATAAACCTAATGTTTGTTATTTCAAAGTATTTGGAAGTAAATGTTACATCTTGAAGGAAGGAAGAAATGGAATTTATTTTGTTAAAGGTGATGAAGGTGTATTCCTAGGCTACTCCTATAAAAGAAAACCATATAAATGTTTGAATCTTTCTACTCATAAAGTCATAGAAGGGGTACATGTAAGGATTAATGAGTTTGGTGAAAGAGGTGAAGAACAGAGCAGTAAAGAGCCCAAGGATTACATAAAATTTGTGTATTATGAACTTGATACTATACTTAGGACACAAGAAATGGTGATTGGACAACATCCTTGTAACAATTGAATTCATTTACACAAACTCAAATAGTTCAAACCAAGTTGTAGCCTATGCAACCTGAGCTTCTAGTAGAGGAAACTGAGTCTCAGACTAAAGAAACTGAGTCACTGATAGAGGGAACCGAGTCACAAAAAGAGGCATATGAGTCTCAGATAGAGGCACCTAGGTCTCAGAGAGTGGAACTTCCATATCAGATAGAAGAGCATAAAAATAATTTTGAGCATGGTGAGCCAAGTGGAACAAGCCCATAATCAAGAAGGAAGGATCCTATACTTGCAAAATATGTCAAAAGGCATCATGCACCTCAAAAAATAACTGGAGATAAGACAAAAGGTGTAATGACAAGGAACAAAATCAAAGGTACATGTTTGCTTAGTGAAATTGAACCTAGAACTATTGAAGATGCATTGAAGGATGAAAGATAGATATAATCCATGAATGAATAAATTGAGAAGATAGAAGAGAACAATACCTGAACTCTTGTACCTAGATCAAAAGATAAGAATGTGATTGGTACTAAGTGGGTTCTCAGAAACAAGATGAATGAAAAAGGAGAAGTTTCTAGAAATAAGGAAATAATAGTATGTAAAGGATATTCTCAAGAAGAGGGTATTGATTATGGAGAAATATTTTCTCCTATTGCAAGACCTGAAGGAGTTAGAACTCTTCTGGTATATGATGCATATCAAATGGATGTAAAATATGTATTCCTAAATGTAATTCTTGAAGAGGAAGTCTATATTGAGAAACCAGGAGGCTTTGTAGATCCTAGAAAAAAGAATATGGTTTGAAAAATGCACAAAACATTGTATGGATTAAAAATAGCTCCTAAAGCTTGGTATGAAAGAATGCATGGTTACTTGATAAGTATTGGATTTTAGAGAACTAATGATAATAGTAGCTTGTACATCAAAGAATGAACTTAGAATAAGATACTATTAGAAGAAATATTTGTGGATGATATACTATTTATTGCTTATGATGATATATGCAAAGCATTCTCTGAAGCTATGAGTAAGGAATTTGAGATGTCTATGTTTGGTGAAATCAAATTCATTGTTTGTTTACAAGTTTATCGGTTGAAGGATGGTATCTATATTAATCAGTATGAATACATCAAAGAGATATTAATGAAATTTGGGATGGAAGATTCTGGATTAGTTGGAACACCCATACCTACTAGACATAAGTTGTCTAAGGATGATGATTGAAATTAAGTAAACCACACTACCTACAGATCCATGATTGTTAAAAAGATCCACGATTGGTAAAATTCAATATGTTGTTCACACTAGACCTGATGTTGCATTAGCAGTTGGTATTGTTGCAACATTTTTAGCTAATCCTAGAGAGAATCATTTGATGACTATCAAAAGGATTCTAAGATATCTTAAGGGTACTAAAGAGTATGGATTATGGTATAAGAAAGGAGGAAACTTTGGTTTGAAGACTTTTACTGATGCTGATTGGGCTGGAGGTGTTGATGATAGAAAGAGAACAAGTGGTCAAGCATTATTTCTTGGAAAGAGCTTAGTCTTCTGGACAAGCAAGAAACATAATTGCATTTCACAGTCTATAACAGAAGCGGAGTATATTTTTGCAACAGTAAATTTTTCAAATATCATATGGTTCAAACAACTATTGGTAGGTATGAAGGAAGAAATCAAAGAACCATTTATTATCTACTATGACAACACCAGTGCTATTAACATTTCAAAGAACCCTTTGATGCATACTATGACTAAACACATTGCAATAAAGTATCATTTCTTGAGAGAATTGGTAAGGACAAGGAAGTAAGATTGGAAAATGTGAATACACAAGAAAAAATTTACAGAAATATTTACAAAACCATTACCTAAGGATGAATTCTTATATCTTAGAGGAAAGCTAGGGGTAATTCCCCTAAAAGGGGATCACAGAAACACAGTTTAGTGATGCATCAACTGAGCTACTGAACAAACTTAACATATTGATGTAGATATTAAGAGCTTATTGCATATGAATCCGTATAGATAAGTACATTAAAACTTCATTGGATATATATATATATATATATATATATATATATTAGTTTCTATGTTTGGAATTGCTAGTCAAAGAGGGAGAGATTACTGATGGAGAGATTGATGATAGAGGGAGTTTTTGGATGAGAATCAGAATGAAGATAAGGACATTAATAAAATTTGATTCTTTTGTCTATTTCTCTATAGTTATTTGTATTATGACATGTTGTGTTTCCATCAATGCCAAAGAGGGAGATTGTTTATGACAATTATTCAATTGTGTATTGTCATTGATGTTTACACAAGTATAGTGATGTTTACACAAATGTCTAAACCTATTCGAGAAAAAATAGTTCATGCCAAGCCCTCTTGAGCATTGAAGAAGACCAAAGTTATTTTTCAGTTCTAACCGAGTTCACTCGGGCATTAGAGTGTTGGTCGGGCATTGAAGGATTTTAGTGTTGACTAAGTTAAATAGGTAGTGTTAGCCGACTAACAATAGTTTATATTTTATGGTTAAATTGTTATATGAAGCTGATAGACATGAGTTTTATTATTTATTTGGAAGGTTATTAAGGCCAACTTAACAAGTCTTATCATATATATCTATATAAGGTCAAGTTTTGATTGAATATCTATCAGTAAAAAGAAGAGATATATCTTTATGACATGAAGAGTGAAGGTGAAATCAAATGGGATTCTGATTGAGGAAAAAACACAGAGCTGCAACAAAATATCCAATCAGTGAGGATCAAGTAATCAAATCTAGAATAGAGATCTAAATCATCAATGATAGTTGCTTATCAAAATAGGTCAATCCATTTTTACTCTCTAACAATTGTAGTAGTAATCAAAATCTCTTAATAGAGTAGACTTAACAATCTTTTGTAAATACTCTCACAAGGTGAGATTTATGCAATGAAGTGTTTGAAGACCTCTAACAAGGTCACTCCTTACAGTGTTATTAAATCCTCTAATAGTTTCACACCTAATAGTGTGTTATTGTAACCTTTAACAAGGTTGGCTCCTAACATGGCTCATTTCAAAAGAGTGAAAAATAGTGACTAGTTGCAATTGGTGGTTTTTCCCATATTGGGTTTCCATGTTAAAATCTTGGTGTTATCTATGTACATTTAATTTTCTTTATGTTTTATGTTTTTGTAATTAATTACTAAAGCATAATCACAGTTAATATGTTAAGATTTGCTAGTTAACCAAGTAATAGTAGAATATCTGTGTTAACCGAGCAACAATGACCAATTTGTTTAAGACATCTAATTGACTTGGATTTGTTTTTGTGGTAACTAATTCACCCCTCCCCTCTCAGTTAATCAACTCATTTACAACATAATCAACTAATTATGTGATAATATGCTGAAAACCTTAGGTCGTAAGAAAAATCCCATATGTTGAAAGAATAATATGGTGAAAAGGAATCTAAAACCTTGAATTTCTGATATGATAACTCTCACCAGTTGATATGAGAATTCTCATCGACTAATAAAAATATTCATCGGATGATACAACAATTCTCAAAGGTTGATATGATAATATAGTGAAACAAAGGTCTAAAATACTCAGTCACATGATAAATTTCATTTACTGGCATAGTTTTATGGTGAGCTCAAGGTTTTACACTTTTTTGTAGGAAAATTTGTCAAATCTTGATTTTGTTTGGAAAATTTGATAAGTCATGATTGTGTTTGGATAAATTTTGGCAACGTGTCTAATTTTGAACACACACGTCAAACACATGAATGTAAAAAAATGCAAGGACACATTATCCCTATAATAATTATCATATCATGAAAACCAATTCTCGCAAACATAGGAACACTTCAAGAGATAATCAGAATAGGACCACTACCAACCAGAGAATGGATTAACAATACCATATTAGCCAAATGAAAATGCTTAGGAAGGAATAATATGGAGAGTTTCTTGGGGAGGTTAGTATCCTCGCTGCACTTGTATTATCACACTTTTGTGGGTGAACCAGGTAGCTTTCTACTCTATGGACTCTACTAAGGGAATTCATTCGCATACACCCTTCATAGTCACGCAAGCATGACTGAGGCCTATAGCCCTATAAAGAAATGAACCCATACTCTAAGACTTTAATATCAAAGAAGTATTTGATTATAGTGGGTTAGAAGAGGTTGGCTTTGCCTTGTTCCCACTTGAGTCATTCTTGGGAGATTTTTCCCTCAACCAGAAGGCTTGACAAAGGTAATGTAATAAGTGAAATGGATCAGAAACCTAGGAGTCTAGATTTATTTTTTTCACTAGGGAAAATAGAATAATCTCCTATTCATGTTGTTTTCTTCTATGCACATCAAGCAATTTGTTCATTCCTAGGTCTGTTTTAAGTGAGAAAATCAATGAGTCTAGGTTTCCTATTGTGTAGATAGACAAGAGAATACTCTCCTATCATTAAATTGAACACTACAAATAACCTTGATTAAGTGTGCCTAGAAAATTGAATTATTGCAAACAAGAATTTTAGTTGTAATATCCAAGGAAACTTGCAAGTAGTTCATTAGTAGTTTTGATCTAATGAACTTTAACAAAGTGTTCTACAAATATAAAAAACTTAGTATTTTTTTCAAGATACTTGATTGCTAACCTTTGACAGGAAAAATTCTTTGAAAAGCATCCTGCAAAAATATATTATGTTGCAAAAGCTAGGTAACTAGAAAGCCAACAAAGTAGAGTGATGATTAGAAACCAGAAATATAGTCTTAGAAACCCTAAAATTTTCTCTCTGTTTATGATATGATAACCCAGACAGTGCATTTTTCACCATAAAATCATACGATAAAACCAAATGAAGGACATGACATAACTATAAGAGATTTCCTATTGTATGATTAAACTCACTAAACCATATGATAAAACCTTGAAATATTTCCTGTCATACAATGAAAATCATATGCAAAAATGACACATGGTAGAAAGGGAAATACTCATGATCTTACATGCAGAAACAACAAACAAGGTTAGTTTATATTACCATATGAAAAACCATCCCAACTCACAACAAATTTTATGGAGTTTCAGAAATCATAAAAAATAAAGCATAAAGTAAGGTTAAAATAATAATTTCATGCCCCATACTCAGTGCCAGAAATGTGTGTGTGAAAATTGGTAAAACTTTTAGCACAAACATTTTAGTAAAGCCTTACATTAGGGGTTAGCAACATGATAATCAAATCATAATAATGGAACAAAACCACTAAAATTGACTTATTTATTCATATCTAGGGTGAGTATAATACATGAAAATTTCTCTTAGATCATGAGCATGTAGATTAGTGAATTGGCTACACTAAAATGAAATATTCATTGTGAGTATGATGTAATGATTTTATTCTTTACTTAAAAATCTTGCTAAAATAATGCAAACTAAGATAGAGAATAACAAATCTATGCTAAGAATGCAAGTAAGAGACCCATTATGCTGAATGAGATGGAGGTAAGTGCACAAAGATGGTGTGCAAAAGGGGGGTATAAGTGGCCAGTGTTTTTTGAAATCAAGTAAAAATTGAAGTTCAAAGAGAAATTAGAGAGTCATGAACTCAAAATTAGAAGATGTGAAAATAACAATAATTTTAGTACTCTAAATCTAGTTTGTAAAATATTAAGTTATTTTTTTCTAAATGGATAAGATTAATAGGGTCAAACCTCTCGCGCACAAAAAATTGTTCCTGGTTTTTTAAAGAAAAACATAACAGATTTTTCCAAGTGCTTCCCAAAATATATAGTTAGATTTAGTATTTTGAAAAATAATTTGGTAGGATGATATGTAAGAGTGAGATCTAGAATTTGTGTATTTTTTTGTAATTTTCTATTTATTATTTTTCATTTATGATTTTTTGAAGTGACAACATCCTAAAAATCTAGTACCTATTCGTGCGCTAGGCATAATTTGAATCAAAATAATAAAAAGTAATTTTTGTTTCTAGAATTATATAGAAACTAATGTAGAATAGTTATATGTAATATGTCTTGAATTTGGTCAAGTATATAAAAATTTATTAAAAAAATGGTATACATATGTCTATGAATATTGTCAAGACACTGGTAAAGAAAATTAAACTTTAGTATTCTAATGTTGTTCAAAAATTGAAAACTTTATATGGTTAAAAATCTTAGATGACGTGTGAAATTATAATGGTAATTTTTATAAATACCCACTTGATGATGTGTAAACCTAATGATGAGTAATTTGAGAAACCTCTTCTAAATAATAAAACACATAAAAAGAGAGGTAAATGGATTCAAATGAGGCTCCCAAGATGCAACCTTGTTATCTAGACCTATTAACTAGCCTCATTTTAGCTTTCAAATTTATCAAACATACGCCTAATTCATTTATTTGAACTTAAAGTAACACACTCATGTTAGGTTTTTTTTGCTGGTTTTTTGGGTGGGTGGCCCCTTTTTTGCACACCATCTTGGTGCACTTACCCATGCAAGTAATCTAAGGAAGAAAATAATCAGAAAATTAATATTCCTACAATGCATAATTAACCATAGATGAAATTTAGTATTATGATGTTACTATGGAATTTGTATATTGAAATGAGCTTCAGATGCTTGGTTTTATAAGAATTCTATGAGGACGAATGATTAAGACTCGATCATGAAGAGCAGTTGAGATTCATTCCTTACTCAATACATGTGAGCTTCATCCATGTGAGAATCGTTGATTGGTCAAATTTGTTCTTATTTAGTTGTGGAAGATACAAAATAATATTTTCCCCTTTTAATTCATTTTTAATTAGAAATTGATACACACACGTGTTGAATGGGTTCACTTAATTACAAATGTTAGGACTTTTAATTAAATGACTTGATTTAATTATTTAATAGCCTAGATGCTAGGATTGTAGATTTAGTTGACACTTGATTAAAAGATTGATTTAGTTATGCAAGCATGTTTGACTGAGTTTGCTCACATAATTAGGCCTCATATTTAAATGCCTTTGATTAGATTTTTAGGACAATTAAACAAGATAAGGGGCTCCTAGTCTAGTAGAGAAAATTTAGCTGATTACAATGTGTACATAATAGTCATTATAAGAAACATAATCAAGGATACCTACTTCCATCAACAAGGATATATCCTTAAACAACAATAGATGTGATAATATTAGCTAAGAGTATTGATTCTTATAAGCTAAGAAAATATATAATTGTGAAAGGATATTTTGATTATGAGAAGAGACCCTTGAATGAAAAAGATCTTATTTGAAAGACATATACCTTGAACAGGAGTGATTGAAAATAGATAACATATCTAAGAAAAAGAGGGGGAAGAGAACAAGAATGCACCATTATAGCCCCCTATTGCCAAGTGAAAGCGAGATTCTTGATGAAGGATGACAAACCTTAAATCAAACAATAAGGGAAGATGTTTATAATGAACATAGTTTTGCAAATAAGAAATAGGTGATGATCAAGAAAATACACCTCTTGTATAAGAGAGAAACACAATCAAGATGAAAATTCCATATAGGAAAAGAATGTCACATGATAATCAACTGTCACTATACTAAGGAAACTATATCCTTAAAAAAAAGAGAAAATAATAAACAAGAAGCCTTTCCCCCATGTGTTAAGGAAAGATAAAATATACAATACACTCCTAATGAAAATTAATTCATAATAGGCATACATTTTCAAAGCACAATAAGTTGTTAAACATACATATATGTTAGAGAAGCATCACATATAAAGTAAACTAATCATTAAGGAAAGAAATGAAAGAAGATTCTATGAATAATTATTGAATGATCAACATGCCATTTCAAGGCATAAAAGGAATCGCTAATAAAATATGTTAGAATATTTCTAGTAATAATGTATCTCACGCACAAAAAGGAATGATCATAAAATAATATCAAACCATAAAGAGAGGAAAGAAGAGAAGAAAGGAAGCACATTATGCCATCTAAAGGGGCATCCCATAGGAAATAGATCCACCATAAAGAAATAATGGAGCCCCAAAAGGGAAAAGGAAAATTAAATATAAACCCTAAGGGATAAATATCTCAATCATACATGTACTTTTAATGTAGAATTTAGGTTGCACATTGGAATGTAAAACAACAATTATGAAAGAAAAGAGCATCATGTTACCAAATATGCAAACCCACAAACAATATTAGATGTGCAACAAAAGAGAGAACAAATGGATAACATACTTAGTCTTGAAAAATAGTTTCCTATATATGAAAAATATGCACTTTCTACCTAACATAGGTTGTGGCCCATAAAATAGCACTAGGAAATATAAGATTGTGTAAGGAAACATGCAAATAAAGGGATAAAATAGATCCCTAAAAATAATGAATGGAAAATAAGAACCTTGACCCCCAATTAAAAGAAATAAGGATAATGACATACAGTGCTTCTCTCATACTCATTATGTATCATAATGGAGACCAACCCAATAGGGCTCAATAATGCTAATTAGAAGTATGAAAAATATATAAAATGTATGGTTGATGCACACTGGCTAGTGAAAGAAATGAATGAACTCAAAGATCCCATTATCCTTCCTATAGAAAAAAACCAATCAGATTATCACTCCTTACCATGTCTTATGGTTCCTCACAATCTCCTAACATACCTAATAATCATCTTGAAGATGACAAACAACTCCTCCAACTTGATACAACTTCTCACATCAATTGCCCTCAAGAAAATCACTATGCTCAATAGACCTATTAGTAGGTAGAAAGGTATTTTTGGTTCCAACCTCCAAGGGAAAGATTTATAATTATCCACCTATCCTATCCTAACATAGGAATTTCATCTCAAACCTTTCCAACCGTTCAATGAGGCTGATCCAAGAGTCTAAGGTATAATCCCTTAATTAGGCCTAGTATCCTACTATCCCTCCTTTCTCTGTTTTAAACCTAGAACAGAAATTTTGCCAAACTACCTATAAAGTACATCATAGTTCAAGATACCATTTTTGGAACTTATTAACATATAACAAGACAACTTCTTGATCCCTCCAAAAAATGACCAAAAGGTTGACTGGTCACCTAGGTATAAAGTGCCAATTAGGATACCTTTCCAAAGAAACCCCTCACAAATAGAATGATCCTTTCTAGAACCAATCATTGGAACATCGCTTCCCACACTTTAATCTACCACTTCCACAAATTGATCATGTCTAACTCACTACCCAACTTCTTTACAATTCTATTTTCCTTACAGTCCAAAATAATCACATAGATATGCATGGTTGTTCATTTACCACAACTCCCTATGGCCATTTATTCCCTACCCAATACCTTCAAAATCCTATAGTATATTTCCCGACCAGAATTTACACCAACGACCATGATTTTACAAGGGTGGAGAGTCAAGTTAGAGATATTTGAATGTAAAAACCCAAGTTGGTGAGGGCCTATAAATTGGTTTTAAGAAAATTGATGGATCTCACGCTATATTGCCACAAAAATATTTATACCAAATGAAAATTAAATTAAATAAATCTATATACACATCAATGAATGATATAGAGTCCAAAAAATCAATACAATATCATGAGAAATAGAGGAAAAAAAATTGATAAGGGTAAAAGCACAATAATCTATCACCTTTTAGGACAATTTGATTGACTCGGCTGAGTTAGACTCAGCCCAGTCCAACTCGGCCCAGTCAAACTTGGCCGAGTCAACATGGCACTGAATGGTGCCTACATGGCCAAGTCGGCTCATGCGCGAGCCAATGGGAGGGCCAGTAGGACTCGGCCGAGTTCAACTAGGCCAAGTCTGACTCGGCCTAGTCTACCTAGGTGGCATGCCATGTGAAAGCCAAACCTCCAAAAACATAAAAAATCTAGAAGTTTGCACTTTTGCTGGTTTTTCCTCTACTCAAACTAGACAATGTCAAAAAAATAAAAGTGCCCTTTTCTAGATCTTGGAAGTACGATTCTTGACATATAAATTTTATATTGTTTTGACAACAAAACATTGAACAAATTTGTTAAAAACTACATGTAGGTTATTCAAGATTTCAAAAGTCGTTGCTTCGGATAATATAAAAAAATTCTAAATTAATTCAGATTTTTTTTAAAATCATAGATAACACTAGAGAAGAGAGTCATGTTCAATAATATGTAATTTATTTGGTTTTTGGTATAGTTTTGATAGGATAAAAATGGCGGGAGACAAAAACTGTTGATTTCCAGTGAGTTTGACTTTGAATACTTATAACGCGCAAACTATACATCAAAAACACTTTTTTCTTTTTTTCTGCACTAGCTATATATTTCATCTAAAACATATTATGAAATTGGAGGAAAAAACAATGTTTTACTTATAATGATTTGGCGGGAAGTAAACTCCCTCATTTATAGTTTTTTCAGAAAATGAAAAATAGACCTAAAAAATTCAAAAAACATATTAATTTTGGTTCAAAATTTTTTAAAAAAGTTATAGGCATATAATTCATCCCATTTGACACATTTCATTAGTTTACATCATCTTCGAATTCTCAATAGAAATGTGACTTTTATGCCCTTGAAGTTTTACAGTTTTGGTGTTGTTGTCATTTTCCTTTGTAAAAGGGTGACAGATTATTGTGCTTTTACCCATAAGAAATTTGTATATTATTATTGCGTCCAATCTCCAAAAATTCACAAAAAAAATACACATTCGACCACCTAGTGCCTATATGGTTTCATTTTAACCAATATAACTATCTCCAAATGTGATTTGAATATAAATGACCATTCAGACCAAATTGACAACTTTGTACAAAAGTTGTCAATATTGTCATTCAACATTTTAGACAACTTTTGTGCTTTTGTGCATAATGACCCTATATATAACATGGACACCTAAAAATTACCAAACATGGTCCAAAACATTGTATTAGGCCTATTCTACCTTTTCCTAGACTACTAGAGACCCTTTGACCAGGTTTGACCAAGTAGGCTTATAAGTATCTATCAGAGTCAATAGCCATACAAGTGGGTCAAAATTATTCCAATAAGTTCCCTAATGGTCCATAGGATATTATTACATATATGATAACTCAAGGAATTCCATTATCCTTCAAACTCTCTTTGTTGTGCTTGAGTTATCCTACACCATACTCCCTAGGTAGAAAGATCTCAAGCTCCACTTGAGATGAGGTTTTATAAATTGGTGCCATGATTATTTATATCCTGTTCATCCATCAACACTGATTTAGATGATGGTAACCCCTTTAATTTTACCAAGTAATTCTTGTATATATTCATCCTTGTCTTATTGGTTATATTGGTGTCAAGGATGTATTCCAATTTCATAGGTTAGCTAGGTTGGGGATCCCTTAGCCACTCCAAAAACTCCTCTTTCTATTGATATGTATGATCACTGGTAGGTACATAACCCTTATATGGAATCACATCTACAACATTAAAAATTGGTAAAATTCCTATGTCAATGGGTAGTTCTATTTCATATGCATTAGGCACAAATTTATGGATAATTTTACAAGGTCTTATTTTCTTCATCATAATATTTTTATACTCCCCTTTAGAAAACCATTATTTCTTCAAATGTGCCCGTAATAGACCCCCCACTTGATATTGCACATCCCTCCTCTTCTTGTCTTCTTGTTCCTTGTATTTGATAAAATTCTTTTGAAGTGCATACCTGACTTGATCATGAATCTCCTTGATTGATTCTGTAAAAGTTTTTCCCTTGTGAACTAATCCTGTCTTCTTTAGGAAACTCTCTAAGCTCAAGGATTCCTCTACAATCTATCCCATAGACAATTTTAAAATATTTTTTCCTGGTGTCCCTGTTAAGTGAATCATAATAAGAAAATTATTTATGTTGACAAATTGCATCCCAAGTCTTACTATGTTGTTTGGTTAAACATATTAATAGGTTCCAAAGAGACCTATTAACCACTTTAGTTTTACCATCTATCTATGGGTGATATAAATAATTGAAGGCTAAGTTTGTACCCAACTTTCTTCATAGGGTCCTCAAAAAATGACCCATTAAGTTTACATTTGTATGTAATACATTATTAGAAGGGAGTCCATAAATCCTGACCACTTCTTTGAAGAATATGTATACAATATGTGAAGCATCATCACTGCTCTTACATGGGACAAAGTGAGCTATCTTTCTGAATCTATCAACCACAAAAATGCACAATCATACCCTTTATGTGTCCTTGGAAGTCCCATCACAAAATCCATTCTAATATTTTCCCATGGCCTGCTAGGAATGGGTATTAGTTGGTACAATCCTGAATTAGTAGTGACTCCCTTAGCCCTTTGGCATACCTTACAAGTCTCCAAATTTTTTAGATATCTATCTGCATTTTATGCCAGTAATAGTACCTCCTCACCTACTGCAAAGTCATGTCAAGGCTAAAGTTGCCAATCAAACTCCCACAATGTTTTTCCTTAACGATGTTCACCCTCATTGAATACCTTGGAACACATAACTGGATTATTTTACACAATGGAAACTTCTAGATGAAATACTCCAAATATTCAACATTGCTTGAGTTAGATCACTATGCACATACCCTATAAATATAATAAAAATTCCTCATCTCCATCATAGATGGATTTGATATACTCAGACCCAATACTTTGAAATTGAATTTAATGTACTCTCATCACCCTCCTACTCAACGCATCTTCCATCTTATTACTCACCCCTTTCTTATGCTTAATTGTAAAGGTATATGCTTGAATGGACTCTACCCATTTCATGTGTTTATGACTCAACTTATGCTAACTATTGAGAAAACTAAGAGCCCACTTATCAGTATAAACAATGAACTCCTTTAGAAAAATTTAATGCCTCCATTTCTTAATACCTTTTATTAGTGCACATAAATCTATGCCATAAGAAAAATATGTCATATTTTCTTCATTTAATTTTTTACTAAAGAAGGTAGAAAACCTTCCTTCTTGACTTACTAACTTAAAACTGCTCCTACTTCCAAGTTACTTGAATCACATTCAATTTTGATAATATTGTCAAAATTAGGAAGTATAAGAGTAGGTTGTTAAGAAATGTTTACCTTCCATGTCTCAAAATTCTTCTTTGCTACCTCTGTCCAAACAAACTTGCACTTTTTCCCTCTGATTGTTTATAGAATTGGAGCAAAAATCTAACTAAATTTTTTGATGAACTTCCTATAAAAAAGTAGATATACAATGAAAAATCCTAACTTCTCCCATGGTCCTAGGAGTTGACCAATTTACAAATGCCTCTACTTTTCATGGATCCATCTTGAGACTTGAATTGGATATTATAAACTCCAAATACACTAACTCTTGCTTCATGAAGTCACACTTCTCCAAATTTATGAGCAACTTCTCCTCATGTAATTTCCTCAACACCATATCCATGTGTTTCAAGTGCTCTTCATTTGTCTTACTGAAAATGAGGATGTCATCCAAATAGACTACTACAAATATCCCCATTAAAGGTTGAAGCACTTCAATCATAAATCTCATGAAAGTGCTAGGGGAATTTCTTACTCCAAAATGGATTACAATCAACTCACACAATACCTCATTAGTTTTGAAGTTTTTCTTTGACTCATCTTTCTCCCTTATTCTTATTCAGTGGTATATACTCTTTAAGTCTATCTTAGAGTAAGACCAAGCCTCTCCCAAACAATCCATAGGGTATTCTATCCTTTCTATGGGAAATGTATACCTTATGGTTATTTTATTAATATCCCTTGAATATGTGCATAGTCATCACTTTCCCTATTTCTTGGGTGCATGGACTATTGGGACTGCACATAGAATAAGACTCTTCCTAATTAAACATTTATCAAGCAACTCCTATTTTTTTTAGTGGTTTCTTTATTATGAGAGGGAGTCATTTTGTATGCTTATTTATTTTTTATGGTAACTCTGGAAATGAATCCTATGTGATGGATTGCATCCTTAATGGATGAAAATGAATTAGGTATCTCCTCTTACACCACTCCTTCATATCTCTATAAGAACTCATTCACTTCTTTAGGAATGTCCTTATCCTTATCATGAGGTTTATCTATCTTCCCATAGGGCTTCAACATCCAAGAAAATATTAGGTCTTCCTCCTTTAAAACATGTAACATCTCCTTTTCTCCTATCATTAGGATTCATGATTCATGTATTTTCTCTTCTGCTCAATTTTACAATGGGTTCATGGTTTATTTTACTCATCGCTTGGTGATTTTATAAAAAAAAATTTCCCATCATGTTCTGCATTCACATAATATTTCCAAGGGAATCCAAGTAAGAAATGGAAATCATCCATATCAACAATATCACAAAGAAACATATCCCTATATTATCCTATTTGAAAATATACCCAAGATCTCTCATCTATCAAGGTTTGTTTCCCTTTGGTTAGCCAATAAACCTTACAAGGAAATGGATGAGGAACTCTCTTTAATCCTAATTTTTAAACCATCTCTAATGACACTATATTATCTGTTAAAACAAAATATACAATTAATTTGCATAACTTTCCTCATGATTTACATGTGGTCATGAAAATATACTTCCTTTGTGGAGGCTCCTATAGTGTAGGTCATTTCAATAAAGTCCTCCTGATCATTTGATTTTATCTTGCCACTGGGAGAATTTACACTCTAGAAGTATTCCTCTAGGATTATTTGTGTCCTCCTTTCTCCTCCATTTCTATTGGTTTGATTCATCTTAGGGCCTAGATTAGTAAATTTTCCCTCTTTCCTACAACTAAAACACCTTCTATAGAAGATGACATTACCTTTTCATGCTCCCTTAAATTTTCCTCTATCATTTGGTCTTATTCCCATAGAATTATCTATGTAATTAGAGCCCCTCAGTTTCTCTCCTTGATTGGTCTCTCCTTATGGTATTTTTGGTTTACTTATGCCCCCAAACCCCACTATTTCACAAACGTCCCTTCCTCCTTTCCCCCTATTACTATGATCATTCTTTCTCCTTAATTTTTCCTCTTTTCTTATTTCTAATTGGAAGTACTTGATCACTGTGTTTGAGGCTATAATGTTGATCTCATCAAAAATACTATATTTTAATCCACTGAGATATCTTGCAACTTTCTCTAACTCCTCCTCATGATGGTTGGTTATAAGGATCATCCTATGGAACTCCTCTGTGTATGTGGTCATATCAAGATCTTTCTTTCTAAAACTTTGCTTCTTCTTATAGATTTGGACCTCATAGTCCCTTGGTACAAATTCTACTTTCATCCTTGAAAACATCTCATCCCATGCTGTTATCACGCTCCTACCTTCACCCTCTCACCTTGTTGGTAGCTCTACAATGTGAGTGATTCTCTCTTAATCTTTGATTTTGAAATGGTAACCCTCTTTTTTCCAAGGATATCCTTGCATTCAAAATAATTATTCAATGTCTCTATCCAATCCATGAATTCTTCATCATACATTTTCCCACTGAACATGCGAATATCATCCTTACCACTTGAGGAATATTGGAAAATAGACTTTAGGGACTGAAGGAATGCTCTCTAATGTGTATGAAATTTCACTTCCTTTAATGGGGTCTCTTCTTCTTAACTCCTCTCTTCTTCCTCATCAGATTCGCATTCAACCTCCATCCCTTTTCCTTTAGCCTTCTTCAATTTCTTCACCCTATTTTCAAACATCTCCTCAAACATCTTTCTCATGACCTCTTGAGACATATTATTAGGATGCATTGTGTTACACTCTCCCTCACTTCCTTCTACTAACATACACCAAGATCACACCACCCAAGTGATATAATTATTTCTTTGATACCACTATGATGTAGAGTTGCCAGTGAAAGCAATGGATGAACTCAAAACTCCCACAATCCTTTCTATAGAAAACCACCAATCATATTCTCACTTCTTACCATGTCTTATGGTTCTTTATAATCAAATAACATCCCTCATCATAATCTTGAAGGTGAGAAAAAAATCTTTAAAGTTGATACAACTTCCCCCATCGATTGGCCTTAAGAAAATCAGTATGCTCAATAGACCTGTCACTACCTATACAAAGGTATTTTCATTTCGAACCTCTAGAGGAAAAGATTTATGATTATCTACATATCTTATCCTAACATAGGAATCCCCTCTGGATCCTTTCCAACTATCCAATGTTTCTCATCCAACTGTCTAAGGTATAATGCCTTACTTAGGCCTACTGTCCTATTAGCCCTCCTTTCTCAGTTTTTAACCCATAATAAATTTTTTTCCCAAACAACCTATCAAGTTAATAATATTGAAGGATATCATTTTGGTCACTTGGTAACATATAGAAATATGGGTTCTTGATCCCTCCAAACAATGACCAAAAGATCGACTAATCATCTAGGCCTAAAGTGCTAATTAGGGCAGTTTTCCAAAGAAACCCCTCACAAATGGATTAATCCTTTCTAACCAATCAATAGAACATCTCTTACCAAACTTCAATATACAAATTCTACCAATAGGTCATTTCTAACTCACTCGCCAACTTCTTTACAACTCCATTTTCCTTATAGTTCTAACTAGTTACATAGACATACATAATTGTTCATTGCCCACAACTCCCTATGGCCATAAATAACATATTCAAAACCTTAAAAATACTATAGTAAATTGACTGACCTAAATTTCTATCAATGCCCATAATTTTCCAATGGTGTAAAGTTGAGTTAGAGATATTTGAATCTAATACCCTAGGTAGGCGAGAGCCTGTCGATTGGTTTTAAGAATTTTCATAGATATCACCCTATCTTATACAAAATAAATTAAGACCAAATGAAAATGAAATCCAAAAAAACTATCTACACATCCATGAATGATTCAGAGGCTGACCAATCAATACAATGTTTTTGACAATAACAAGAAACACAAAATTGACAAGAAATTTGTATATTGTTATTGCTTCTAATCTCCAAAACTTCAACAAAAAATGCAGATTCAAACACCAAATGCTTATATGTTTTCATTTTAATAAGTAAGAAATTAACCAACTTCCATTTGAATATAACTCACCATTGGGACTGGATTAACAACTTTGTGAAAAAGTTGCACAAAAGTTATCAATGTTGTCATGCAAATATTTTTGACAAATTTTGCACTTTTATGCATCTTGACCCCATATATAACATGGACACATAAAAATGACACAAAATGCTCAAAAAAATAATATTAGGCATATTATACCATTTCCTAGACTCGCAGACACCCTTTGACCAGGTTTGACCAAGTTGACTTATAAGTGCCTATCAGGGTAAATGACCTTAAAAGTGGGGCCAAATCATTCAAATAATTTCCCCAATGGTCCATAGGAACTTATTACATATAGAGTTACTCATGGATTCCAATTATCCTTCATACTCTCTTTGGTGTTCTTGGTCTCCCTTGCACTTCTAGTGTAAAAGGAAGTAAACTTTGGTCAACTTTATCATGAATATATAACATAAAATCACCGAAATCATAGAGTAAGTGTGTTATTATAATGGAAAGGACATGAAAATTTATTAATAGAATCTATCAAATAAGTTTTAAATATAATCTTAGGCTTAGACATAATATGGAAATATACTCACTTTAATAAAGCTTCATGGGCATAATAATCATATATGGATGGGGTTGGTAAAAGAAGACGAAGGAGAGGTTTTGGTGGAGGAGATGTTATAGGAAAGTTATGATAGGGATTGAAACCTAAACCATATCTATGTGTTTTTTAAAGAGGATTACTTGGATATTTAATTCCTTTCTCATTATTACTGATTCCTAAGCCTTTTTAGCCTTGTTGAGAAGTTATATGATACCCTGCAGTATAGGCAGCTTTAAGTGTAGATGGGTAAGGTGATTAATCTTGAGGATAATGAGCATGTGTATTATAAGTATTAATAGTGAGAGGAATATTTTGTTTAGGAGGATTGACACTCTCATCCTTGGTAGGGGATGAAAAAGAGGGTTCATCTAGAAAATTTCTAATGTCCGGATGATGAATAATATTTTGGAGATGATAAAAAGTTTGATGATTACTAGGAGGTTGATCTTGAGTAGGAGGAATAGGATTATGATAATTAGGGTCATTAAAAAAGAATCTTATGCAGTCTATATATTCTATGCATTTGTTTAAGATATGAAGAAGGAAGAAATATGAATTATTAACAAGGTTCATGAAATATGACTTGAAAGGAGATATTGTATTATTTATGTTTATTATACCATATGAAAGAAGACCATGAAGGGAAATAAGTATAATAAAATGAAATAAACTATCATATCCCTGTGGGGTTTGATAAAGATAAGTAAGAAGATAAGTGATAACATAAATAATTGTACACCTCTACATTTTAGAAAATCCCATATTAACAACAAGATAAATAGGTTCTAAAATGCCAATATGATCTTATTATCAAATCAAGAAGGTATGAAGCATGAACGAAGCAGGTTACCCAAACATATATTATCTCAAATTGTGATACCTAAATTAGATAGGTCAATCACCAAAATATATGATGTTTTATTTTTATTAGTATAGAGGAAGAGTCCAAGACTAGCCAAAGGAAACTAGAATACCACGAGATAAGGTGCCAATTTGTGATCTTCAAAATGTAGTGTCTAGGTTGTTCTTCCTATTTGTGAAAGAGGATTTTGTAAATTATATACAATAAAATGAAAATAAATATAGTGTGCTCACCTTGAAGAAAAATTAAAGATTTAAGTTCAGATCTAGAAAATGACTATCAGACTATATCATAAATTGAAACTGTGTTGGATCTTGAATCTGGAGGTTGGAATCTCCTGGCCATTAAATTTTTGAGGGCATAGGAATAGGTCAAATTCCCTGGTATATGTGCACTTGGGGTATAGTTATAGGTTGATCTATACTAGACAATCTGAAAAATAATTTTTTTCGTGTTAGAAGGAAACTAAAACTCTAGATCTTCCTATTATGAGTTTTTAAATTTTAAAGTCCACAAATTTGATCCTATACACAAGAAAAATTGATTTTTTGGGGGGGTAGGGACTTGCCTTTGTCAAGCCACTATTTAGGAATTAACCACAAATTGAAATAAAGGAAATACTAGCATGTAGTAAAAATTAAATCTAATAATGGAACATATCATACCACATAGATGTGATTGTGGTTAGTATGTGATCAAGTATGTTGATGCAATAGCCTTGACTCAACACAAAAACCAAAAGGAAATTAAGTAATACCAAACTGTATGTAGTAGATGTTTGTAATTCACCTCAATGGAGGATTTAAGAAGAAGAGGAAGAAGACTTGAATTTATAAATGTGGATCTCCTCCTTTGGTGGCTGATTCCTTCATCTCCAATGAATAAAGAAGATATATCTATGGAAGGAAATGCATCCTTGGTTGAATGATGGTTGGGTGCCCTTAGATCTTGCTTGCTGAAAATCACTAAAAATATATTGAATGTAACTTGAAATTGATTTGTTGAACTATATAAATGAATTCTCTTAGATAATAATGAGTTCCTAGATGTCAAAATGAGAAGAAGATACCTCCTTTTATAGTGATTTGGAGTTCAGATTCATGAAGGCCGACAATGGAGAGTAGGAAAAGGAAATTGCTTGCACCAGGTTTGGGAGACAATCAAATGTTACACCCTTTCATATAGGTCAAGGTTGACCTATACTAGGTATAGACAAAATTTAACCTATACCACAAGGTACAAAAATTAAGGAAAGACTTCCACACCCCGAGAAGGATTCAAGATGGTAAGGGGAAATATGGTGAAATGGCTAGATAAGTGGAAAACACAAAATTTATGTGATCCTAGAGTTTTGAAAAAGATTGGAGGAAGAAAATAGGACCTTGATTTAAATTATGTATATAATTAAATATAACATGAGGTTCTAATGTAAGAAACAACAAGGAGGGATAAAATGGTCCAAAAAAGTGTATAAAAGTAAGTGCTTACATTTAAGGACAATACAAAAAGCATGAGTTGTATGTAATACAATAATAATAATACTTTTATGATCGATATTTTCTCCTCCAAATAAATAGTTTGATTACAAAATGGTTTTTTTGGTGGTTACCTTGACTAAGGAAAAAATGGGCTAGAACAATCTTTTAGTTGTAGCATACTCTGCACATAAAATTCATTGAATTAACAATGACAAAAGGGGTCCTTTTTTATATGTTAGCTTCTTTAATTTGGCTTAAATGATAATATATCATATTTTAGAAGATAATAATAGTTTTATAAATTATTACTTCTCTACTTCAAATTGGCATTCTTTAAGTTTTTTGTGGTTTTCTTCACTCTAGTTCTCGGTATTTTTTGTTAGTAAATTTACTTTTATTAATTTTATTATTTTTTTATAATTTCCATTAAGTGACATTTTTGCATGTAATATAAATTAAAATTTCAAAATAAAAACATTCTTTGACCACTCCGAATTAAATAATTAAGTTCAATATCTAGTACATTGGTGTTTAGTAAGGTTCAATTAAATATTATATTTATTATTAATTTATTAATTACTAATAAAATAATACACCTATATTTTTGGGGAAGGATTATGTTAGATTATACATCACAATTATTTTTTTAAAAATTAGACCATTCATGTAAAAATATAACATATTTTTTTATACTTTTTCAATAACATTTGTTCCTTACATATCGTCTTGAATATAGGCCATTATTCATTTATGGAATTAATTTCATTAATATTTTGAGAAAAATTAGAAAAAACATAGCTACTATGTTTTCAAAGGCTAGCACTAAGGGCTACATACAAAATGAAAATATCAAATTGGCATTGTTAAAGTTAAAATGAAAATTATTTCTTTTTACAATTCAATAAATAGTGAGGATACTAAATCAGGTGTTTTATTTTTTATTAAAGATAAAATAGTTTTACAGGGACCAAAAACTCAACATTAAAAAAAAATACAGTATCAAAAATGAAATAGTCTGCAACCAACAACAAAGAAAATGCAGGCCTGCCGATAGAGAAAAGAGCCAAAATGGGGGACCAAAGCTTCAACAAACTATAAATAATTAACTAGTTTTACACTTTTTGTAAGAATATCCTACTGAATATTCCTAACCTTATTAGCTATAATATCAACATGACTAGCTTACTTATATTTTCTCTGGAGTCTAGTAGTAGGGCCTAGAAGAGTAGCTTTGTGCAGGTCACCAACATCAACAATCACATGCACACTGGAACCTGTGACTTTTTTATGTCCCACTCTAGAATATTTAGCACTAATATAGGGATAAAAAGGAGCACCCTTAGAAAGATTTTTAAGTTCCTCTTCTTGTTCATTAAGTTTCCTATTCCCTTCTTTAGGATTATCCATTGTTGTCAGACAAATACTGAGCACAACATTAACTCTATTATGTAAGCTATTAAGAGTGCCTTCTAACCTATTAATATGATTATTATGATACTATTTAAGCTCGTTGATGCCTTGGTATAGGTTATGGGTATTATCCATAATAAATTCAAATTTGGGGTTAGTCGGGGAGGGGTTATCCTTAAGAGTAGTGATTTCATCAATCACCCAATTCAACATGACTTGTCGACTATCCATTAAGTTCTTAATCAACCTAGAAATAGTCAAGTTATCAGGCAAAAAAAAGGCATTTTCTACTGGGGTATCCTTTCCCATCCCCAAAGGAAACACTACATGGATATCCATGTGATCCTTCTCAATAGTGTCATGTCAGACATTCTCATGCAAAATAGGGAGATCCTCTTTCAAATTCTTATATTTCTCCACTCGGACCAATTTCCTAGACTCCATAGGCGGAAGGACCCAACTAGGCCCCTCATACATTTAACCTTAGTGGTCGACAATTCAGTTTTCCCCTTAATATTTCTTGAAGAACTTTGTTCAAAATAGTCAGGAATTATGTCCATAGAGTAGGGATATTTTGACCCGTCATCTTCAGATATGACAACCCTTTTGTGGGTAGAGGAAATAGGTCTCTTTCAAGTATTCAAATAGAAAAAAATTCCTCATCCGATTCAAACTTTTGAAGATCATAAGACTCCTCATTGCTATAGTTAACTTTCACATTTTTATGATAATCTATACAATTTTTAGGAGGAGGGTTTCTCTCAATATTTAGATCATGAGGATACCCCATAATCAAAAGAATGAGACCCTCATGCAATATTAGGGAGAAAATGGGTTTTCCTATGGGCCCTCAGACTATGGTTCATCAATGGAAATGTATAATATGCAATAGAGATGCACTTATTATGAGGAAAGTGGTTTAAAAACACAATTTAGTAGCTAAACAAGCTGTTAAACTTACCATCTAGAGTCATATATCTCATGACCACCTTAGCAATATCAGTACAAGAAAATTTGGGAGAGGCTCTATGATGCCCTCCATATGATATTATACCAACATTTTCTCTTTCTCTAGGAAGAAATAATATTTCCAAATCCTTTCTCACACTCTTCTTGTCTATGAAAAATTTCTATCCTCGATCATAGTGTCGGAGACATTGTCTATCAAGTCCTCTTTTATCTCTAATTTAAACCCATAAATCTTAAAAATCCCTTCATCCCAACCATTAATTAAGTATTAAATAGTTTGCATGTCCATACCATTTAATTTATCAATTTACGGGGTAAGGCCACCGACTGAAATCTTTGACCAAATGGCCTGTATATTTTTTCGTTTCCCATACACCATTAGATCAAGCCTATTTTGATCCCCCCATAGCAATTTCAGACCAATTTTTGTTGCTCTGAGGAATATGGAAAAACAAAAATATCCAAAACAAATCACATTTACCAATGCCAAGTTCGTCATCATTAAAAAATCTCTTACATAAAAATTATTTATCATGTACAAATCCATAAAATCAAAGGTAGGGCTTAACAAGGGACTTC
Organism: Thuja plicata; assembly: GCA_018584345.1. Lineage (NCBI taxonomy): Eukaryota > Viridiplantae > Streptophyta > Pinopsida > Cupressales > Cupressaceae > Thuja > Thuja plicata. The sequence continues at coordinate 227,440 of MU225365.1, forward strand.
TTGGAATCTGTGTAAAAGGATTTAGATATAAATTAGGATCTTATAATGAATATCCCAAGGCTCCAACTTATTATACCTCACACCTAAATTCTCCAAGATGCCAGCCACGTAGTTCCCTTCATGAAACACATTCAATATTTTATGGGTTTGAAAATAATAGAGCATAACTTTACAATCCTCAATTAATGACCTTATAGTATAGGAGGGGGTAGTAGAGCCATTTAAGAAATTTATTATATTTAGTGAGTCACATTGCAATCATATTCTATCCATCCCACACTCATAAGCCATTTTTATTCTCAGGTAAGAAACATATGAGTTGGGGTTTTTATGTAAAATTATATGCATTATATGTCATATGTTTTTGGTCTAAGACCATACAATTATAGAAATAATATTCCCTTACAATTTTACATTATATTTTTGACCCATTTTGGTTAATTTTTCCTTAGTGTGTTTCAATACTTTTCACCTATTTTATTATCCTTTTCTGTCCATGGTATCTAGGATTCAATTCTTCTTGTCCCTTTTAATGTAAATTGCACTCATAGCCATGTTATCCTTGTTATTTCATAGGTGTAGATTTTTCTATAACCAAAGTTATCTTTAAACTATGAAATTTATAGATATACACATGATAAACTAATGATCCAAGATCATTTATTACTTAAAATTTATTTTTATCTATCTTTTACTTTTTATTACTACCTCGGTTGACAATGTTAGCATAAATTATACATTGTTATAGCTAGTTGATGTGGTTATTGGAGCTACATTTTCAGTTACCATAACTTGTCTCCTTTTTAAAAAAAATCTCTTACCATCAAATAAATTATCAAAACATTTTTCTTTTCTCTCCCACATTTGGTATTAGAGTATGGAATGCTCCTACAACAATGCTTCTTAAGGATTCTATGTGAATATCATTAGAAATAGTTGTTCAACAGTCTTGTATAATTGAGAGAAATGGGAATAAGGGAGTGGAGGGGGCTAGTTGGAGGGGGTGAATCAATTATCCTAGAATAATTTCAAACTTATTTAATCTGGTAGTAATATTACTACAATAATATAATAAAAAACAAAAATGAACATGAAAGCACATAAGAAAATGATACATTATGAACACTAGATTTTACATAGGAATCCGAAGATGGGAAACTTTAAGAAGAATCCTAATTCTCAGTTATGAAAAATTGGTTATCGTGAGACCATTCAAGGTTTTTTTTACAATGGAGGATCTTTTCCAAAATGCTCAGTATGTGTCAGATCACTAGTAGTAGGGCTAATGACCCAAAATAGGAAAAAGACTGATTATCAAAAATATCACAAAGAAAATATGAAGCGATGGAGCTACATTGGCACAAGAATAAATTTAGTATTAGTTAAGAGTAAAATAACTATCTGCAACATATCTAGATAAGAATTGACTCTAAAAATCCTCCACTATCTCTTTGTACAAGCTATGTATACTATCTCTCCTAATGCTGACTATATGTTTTCCTTTCTCGTAACCCCTAAGTTTTACCTCGCCCAACTTAAAAATTTTCATTTGATACCAACAGATCATATCTAAAACCAAAAGTATCATAGCTATCATTAAACCCAAAATATAGGTCACATGTTAAGATCTTATTTATAGATTACTACGAGACATATAAATAGGTCACACATAAGATAAGTTTGTTGAAAAACATAATTACCAAAAGATAGGGAGTAATGATATACACTATAGATATATTCTTGTTTGATGAGGGTATATTTATTGTGAGAATAAAAGAAAACAATAGGAAATGAACTTTCTATTATCTGAAATAAGATTCTTATTACATGCACATTACAATCAGAAAGAAAACTAGATGCCCATAGGCTAGAATACTTTTAGATTTTGGAGGGAAAACCCTAATTCCAATACCTCCTCTCCAAAAAATACCTATCCTCCTTACATATGGGTCTGAAATAACCAATTTTTAGTGTTTGAGCCAAATTGAAATTTACATCTTGAAATGTGGCGATTGGGCGCCAAAAAAAAAGCTTCAAAATTCAAATTTGCATCAGGTTCAAAAATAGGGTAATTATGGAAAAGTCGTCCAACTTCTGAGAGGTATAAATTTTGATCTGGGACTCTGATTAAAGGTTGTATAGGGCCGTTTAGTGCCTCAACCCTGGCTCCAATGACTATTTGGTAGGTTTTTTGAAACACAAAAACTGCAGTAACTTTCAAACACTGAATGATCCTGGCCTAATTCTTTTCCCAGATTTCTTAGCATTCTTGTTCTTATCTTATTTATAATTCATTATATCCAACAAAATAACTTGTTTTCCCTAAAATGTAGCAATTTCCTAAAGAGTAGTAGTCAAGTTCTAAGAGTTGGAATCTAGATTTTTCCTAGATGGGTATCCATAAATGAAAACCATCAAATAAAAAATAGAAACAAATAATATTTTTGGGTGACACGTGATTGCCCTAACACCACTAGATGCTCCTTCATCAGACACCTAGGGTAATTTGAAAAGTCATCCTTTCACTTCTTATATGGTGGAGGAAATCCCAAGCGGTAGACGTTATCTTTGGATAACTATATGGAGTCTTGCACAAGTATTCCCTTCCTCTTCACTAAATATTCTTCATACTTCCTATTCATAGGACTCCTTCCCACATAAATATCCATTATTTCTTCAATATCCTCCTTCCGTGAAGTATGTGTTGGGATGGTAAGTTTCTCTAGTATAGATTCTTCCTCTATTCCACCCTCTGGATAGTATTTTAAATCTACAATGTTGAAAATAGGAGAAATATCAATTCCATCTAGCAACTCTACCTCATAGGCATTCCCAGAATCATGCTTCTTTATAAGCTTGCAAGGCCCAAACTTTTTCATCTTTAGCTTATTGTAGGTTCCTAGTGGAAACCTTTCTTTCCTCAAATGCACCATGACCTCATTCCCAACTTGAAAATCCTTATGCCTATGTTTCTAGCCTTCCTTAACCGTATATTGCATTTTCATCTTGTTGATGTGTTCTCATACTTCCTCATGTATATTCTTGATGTGCTCTGCAAATTCCTTAGCTTCAATGCTTGTCCTACTTCCTTGGTCCATATTCCTCAATTCTTGTTTGATCCTTAGACTACTTCCACAATTTGGAATGATGACCTATCAGTCCTCCTATTCATAGAATTGTTCTAGTCAAATTCTTCCACTGGTAGGACTAAGTCCCATCCATTGTGTTTGTATCCTCCTAGGCATCTTAGAAGGTTACCCAAACTCCTATTCACTACTTCAGTCCACCCATGAGTCTATGGGTGGTGTGCAGAACTAAAATTCAACTTAGTCCTTAATTTCTTCCACAAGGTTCTCCAAAAATATCTGAAAAACTTAGTATTATGATCTGGAACTATACTCCTTGAAAGACCATGTAGTCTCACCACCTCTCTAAAGAATAAATCAGCAATGTAAATAGAATAATGATTTTTTTTGCAAGGAATGAAATGTGCCATCTTTGAAAACCCATCAACCACCACAAATATTGAATCATTACCTTGTTGTGTCCTTGGAAAGCCAAGAAAAAAATCCATACTTACATCTTCCTAGGTCTTGGATGGTATAGGTAATGGATGATAAAGTCTTGTGTTCTGACTAAAACCTTTAGCCACCTATCATACTCAACAACTCTGTACAAATTGTACTTCACATCTTTGGATAACTATGACCAATAATAATGCTCACTTACAATGGCGATGGTCTTATCTCAACCAAAATCTCCTATCATTTCTCCACTATGTTTCTCTTTGATCAAATTCTCCATCATGGAACTCCTTGGGATGTACATCTGACTTCCCTTAAACAACATACCATCTTGGATCATGTAATCCAACCATCTCATTCTCTCCAGAGTAATAGACTCCTTGTGTTCCTTTCATACCTTTGCAAAATTGGAATGTTCAGGGTTAGGGTATTGAGTTTAATAAACCCAACCACCTCAATATACATTTCTACCAAGGAGATTTGCCTCATATTTAAGGCATCTGTGACTCTATTAGACATCCCACTCCTTCATTTCAAAAAAAGGTGTAGCTCTGCAAATACTATACCAATTCAAAATATTTTGATTCAATCTACCCTGGCTATTTAATTATTGTAATTCTTAATGATCAGTGTATAAAAAAAGTATTTTTGGCAATAGATAATGCCTCCATTTAATCAATGCCTGAACTATTGCATAGAATCCTTGAGCATAAACTAAATAATTCTTCTTTGTATCATTTAAATTTTCACTGAAATATGTAATTGGCTTACCTTTTTTGCCTAGAACATCTCCAATTGCATTACCACTCGAATCACAATCCACCAGGAGCACCTTATTGAAATGAGAGAGGGATAAAATAGGTTTCTTTGCCACCCTATTCTTTAGCATTTCAAAACTTCTTGCAACTCCTAAAGTCCATTTAAACACTTTTTAATCTCCTCTTATTGTTTTAGTTAGGGGTTTACAAATACTACTAAAATTTCTAATTAACTTCTTGTAAAAACTATCTAGACCATGGAAAAACCTTGCCTTAGTAGAACTCCTTGGGGTGGGTAAAATCACAAAGTTGTGTCATGTTTCAGGACCACTTATCAGCACAGCTAAATTTGAGTATTTCTAAATAAAAATTATTTTTTGTCAAACATATGGTCTAGCTAGATTCATTATAGCTAAGCTAGATAAGTGGTTAAACTTTTCCAATTGGAAATGTCTATTAAATGCATCTTTATACCAATTATCAAAGAAATAAAATTATTTCAGAAAATCAATGTTTCAAAAATATAAAAAGTATCACTTTGTAGAACTCAAAGTCAAGATTATTGTCATATAAAGTTTATAGTATTTTGATTAGATCTAATATATTATAATTTCAAAATACAAGAAGTAGGTATTTTAACATTCGAGAAGATGTTGCTTCAAATAAATAAAAAAAGTAGTAAATCAAATATATATATATATATATATA
>MU225365.1:242864-258405 GCA_018584345.1 Thuja plicata
CACCATAGCCTGCCAATTTGCAATAGGCTTTTTACCTTCTCTTTCTCTTTCTTCTTGGATGAATTTCCACCAAGTTAAGGCTGCTCCTCTCAATCTAGACTTAGCAACTTTCAATTTCTGTGCTTCATTCACTCCTTCACAATCAAAATGATTCTCCATTCCTTCAATCCATTCCATTACCAGTTTAGAATCCATTTTTCCAGCAAGTACTGGAACTCTGTCCAATGACTTTCCACTTAGTGCCTTGATAGCCTTCAAGAATGGTTCTTCTGGCATAGGAGGGTCTGGTTCTGGTATGACATCCTCCTCTGCAATAGCTTTTCCTTTATTGGAACTCTCTACTTCTCCAGATACTTTATCAGCAATATCCTCTAGTTATTTTCTCATTAACTCTAGAGTTTCCTCAAGGAGTCTATTTCTCTCCTTCTGCTCATTCACCTCTTTAGCCAGCTCTACATTTGTCACCATGGCTGATTCTCCTACTGATTCCTCGGTACTTTGAAACATCTACAAATTTCAAACCCAAATCTTTAACTGGGCTTTGATACCAATCTGATGGGGAGGTCACCTTGCTCTACTAGACTCCTATTCTTTCTTAGGAATCTCACCTTGGACCCTAATCACTTCAGGATCCTCTAGACTCACACTTGAGTCTCTTAGGGTTACTCTCAGACCCTAACTGGAAGGATTTCTATACTCCCTCTCTCCTAGGTTTCCTACCCACTGAAATGCTTCACTCTCTACCTTATCTTCCTCTCCATGAATGAATAAGGTCAGTCATGCACCTTCTCCTTCTCTCTCTCTATCCTACAAGTTCTCTAGCCGGACCATTTAGCTCGCCTAGGACTTGTTTACAATTCTGACTAGCCTCTCCTCCAACACAAACACAAAAATAGAATAAAAATACATGAGGGATGCTTCTTGATGCTCACACTCCATAGGATGGATTATAAGAGTCAAAAAGCATCCATGATACTTAACTAAATTCAAAATCCTACTCTACAGAAGTTTGCACACAGTAGAAACACACACACAAAACACACAAGAAACTATTCTTTATTAAAAACCAAAAAATTACAATGTAAACTGAAATCTCCTCTGCTAATCTTCTCAGTCTCTAACTTCTTCAACCCCCTCTAAAATGGTTCTTTTCTTCATTTTATATCTCGGCCTGTTCTTGATTCGTAACCGTTTCTAGGTTACCTGTCCGCTTGAGGATCCTAACTGCCTTGGCTCTTCATCTTCTTCCCATAACTATCATCGATATCATCCTCTGCATGGCCATTGACGTGGACAACATTTTCCTCTGTGTCACTGACTTTTCCAATTCCCTCTGTGATGTTGACAAGTCAACATATTTTCTTCCTCTGTCTGTTAGTCGCAATGTCACGAGTCCTAATCAATATTCATGCCTTTATCCTGCAACCTTGCAATGCGTTGTCGTCGCACACTTGCATCACTTCTAACTAAGCTACCTATTGTTCTGCGATTGGGTGATACATGATTTTCATGCTCTCGCACCTCTCATAGACGAGTTGCTGATTTGCCTGCGACCCTGTGATGCGTTGTAGTCGCACACCCGCAATGCTTTGAACCGAGCTGATGTTTTCCTTGTGACTATGCGATGAGCTCTTGTCACGTCCTCGCAACACTTCTAGCCAAGCTACCGATTCCCTTGTGACTGTGCGATGCATCGTTATCACGCACTCACAATTCTTTGAACTGATCTGACGATTTCCCTGCGATCACATGATAGACTATTGTCGCATACCCGCAACACTCATCAACTAACTGCCTGTTCTTCCACGACCTTGCGATGCCTTGTTATCGCATCCTCGCGCACTCATAAAACTAACTGCCTAGTATCCTTGCAACTGTGCGATATGTTATCATCGCCTTGTCGCGACTGTTTCAATTTAACCGCCCAACAACTCGTGAGCTTGTGATACATTGTCTTCACATTGTCGCGCTCTGTTTCAACTTAACTGTTGATCACTTGCGATTAAGTGATAAGCATTGGTTGTCGCTCACTCGCACACTTATTGACTTAACCACCGATCATTCTGCGACTTTGCGATTCACTATTTTATGTTGACCGCTGAGCATCTGCGACTTTGCAAGTGGCCCACTCATACACTAGGAGTTAAGAACTGTTAATGTTTATTAAAAATATTGACTGCTAACTGTGATCTGCTCCCGGACCACCATTTCTAAATAGCTAGTGCTACGGAGCTAAAACCCTAGGGTGCTCTGCACCACAAACCTTCTTCTAAGCTTGTACAACATAACTCATTTGAGAACACATATTGTCTTGGGAAACCATCAAATGAATTGAATATGGTAGAGAAACATTATCTCAAGAAAAACACTATTGTATATCATTCATTGCATCAGAAAGTATCCGGGATAGATGGTCCAACTAAAGCTTAACAATTTTTGTGACCAACTAAAATGTTATAGAAACATCGTCCCTTTATCTCTGAACAACCAATAGTTCATATTGTAAGGAACCAACTCTCATTCTTTATCTTCCATATTCTTCTTTGAAAAGGTAAAAATTCTTTCCAATATCATTTAGTTCACATTCAATAGCCTTGATTTTTCTTCTAAAATGATCAACAAAAACATGCCACTAGAGATAATTCTTATAGATATCAAAAATTTCCTCAATTCATTCTTTTGTCTCACCAATGTGTTTGTACAATTTTTTTTTGGAACTAACACATATTTTCTTAATCAATTTTTTGATCTCGTATCCTTCACAAACTTCCTACAATATCCTTTCTTAAATAAACTTTACCAAATCACCCAATAACATCTCAAAAAAGTAAAAAACATCAATACTTCTATTGAGAACATAATCAACTATAGAATTTTCAAGTCTAGGCCTACTAAGTGGACACCAAGCATATCACATTTCACTAATATTGTTGAAATAAAATTATTCTAATATAGAATAAATTTCATTTGATTAAAAGAGTCAAATTTAGACAAAGAAACATCTTCCCTTTCTTTCTCCTCTGATATATTGTTGTAGGAGCACCTAGGCAAATCGATAAGACTAGTTACAGTTTTGTCTTATACTAACCTTAGCCAAGTAAATAGTGTTTAATTTGACCTTAAAAGGTCTTTCATGTGTGTTCCTAGGTGGATTAGACTAGGCTCAATCCAACCTAGTTGTTTATTTCTTTTCTAGTTGTTACTGCTAGATTAGGCCTAAGATGGGAAAATGGGTTTAAATGTGACTAAATCCTTTAAGGCTTAGGAAATGGTAGTTTTATGCCTAAAATGGTTCCTAGAATATTTCTACACAATTATAGGTTGGTTAGAGACTATTAGCATTAATTTTACTAAAAGATGTAAAAGTTGTCACAATGTTGCTTGAGAACATTTTTGTTACATGACAACATTTGAGAATTTGATTCCTTTCGAGGTAACAACATTGGTATTTTACATTGTTTCCTATAATCATGGGTATGTAATATTAAGACAAAAATGGTCCCATTTCCTGAGGCATAGAGGGAAGGAATGTAATTTTTGGAAGTGAATGAAACCTCAAAGTTATGGTTTACAGTGACAATTGACTTGCATTGTGTTTAAGTGTGTTTATATGGATTGAACTGTGATAGTTAGTGTTGGATCTTTGTAGTAGAAGTTATTATAAGAATTTTATTTTTAGTAGTGTAGTTGTTTTGAATTCATTAGGTTAGGTTTTGAAATTTGTTTGTAGATAGCTTAGTTGCTGGTGTAGTTTAGATCATTTTTGGTTTTATGGCTCCACCATAGTTCTTCACCATGCAAATCATCACATCCCTAAGGAATATGGTATGGGAGCCCCATCTTGGGAGACCAAGCATGCTATTTTTAAGATCATACTGTAGGCGAGATCAATGTACCCAACTAGGTGTATGACAGAGGAAAATTGATGTGAAAGTGCAAGGGAAAGAGAAGAAGCATAGAACAAAGCATGGTTTCAAAGAGATAGAGGTCATACAAACACCTAGTAGTGAGATTAGGCATTGAAAAATCTATTTGGATATATTTCTAAGTATAAATGACAGGACTACACAATTATAGCCCAATTAGCCCTATTAGCCCTATATTTTAGGACACCACTATATGGATGCCTTAGGAACCCTAGAAAAAAAAAATATTCAAGGTCCCAGAAAAAGGTATTTGAATGTCAAAATAGTTTTTGGGGTTATTTGGAATTTTTTGGAAAGAATTGGGAAAGACACCCTATTTAGGGCTAGTAGACCTATTAGGCCTATTAGGCCAAAACCATAGTCAATCCTGAACTTGATTGAAAAAGACTTAATTCTCTATTAAAATGGAGTCATTTGGGAGACAAGTAGGTTTCTTAGTGATGGATACACCCCCTGCAACACTTATGATGACAATGTGGTGAATTTGTGCTTGGAGAAATCCAAGAAGGAGGGAAGAATTGAAGTATAATTAATGATAGTTGCCCCTTAAGGTGAAGCACAAGAAGAACAACTCATAGAGTTGAGGTAGTGAAGTCTTAGGCTAGTAGAGAAAATACTTGTGAGGTCCTAGAAGTGATATTATAATCTTTAGAAGGCTAGGACAAATTGAGTCATAGATAGTGTTTGTACAAGCACACCTTGGAGTATCTCTATCAGATTGGTATCATAGCTTGTTGACTAGGCTTGTGGTGAATATTCCAACCAACAAATTCAGAGAGAGATTGGCAAAATTGGAATAGAAAGTGGACCATGTGGAAGAAAATAGTGAAGAAGTGAATTATAATGTTAAATGGAAAGGTAAAGAGGTTTCCATAGATTATGAGATCCCTGAAGCTGACCCTGTCCTCATTGAGGAACCATTCTTAAATGCACTAAAAGATTTGAGTGGTAAATAATTAGAAGGAGTTCATATATTAATTGGAAATATGGAACTAGAGATAGTCATAGATTGGATAGAAGGACTAGAAAATCACTTTGAATGTGATGTCCTTACTAAAGCACAAAAGGTTAAAGTTTCTAAGGCCAGACTTAGAGGGTCTACACTCACTTGGTGGAATTTTATCCAAGATGAGAGAGAGAAGGAAGGAAATAAGTCCATTGATACATTGAAGGCTATTGTTACAAAACTTGGAGATGATTATGTACCAAAGGATTATGAGATTCAGTTTTATAATAGAAGATTGATTCTAATACATAAAGATTTGGATGTGAACTCTTACACTGAAGAGTTTCAAAGGATATGTATGAGGTCTCGAGTTGTAGGAGATGAGAAGGTGAAGGTAACTAGATACCTTAATGGTCTCAAGTGGAATATACAAGATGAAATGAGTTTCTTGACTCCTGATACTATTTAGAAATGCCACCAAATTGTAGTAAAAGTAGAAGAGAATCAAAGGAAGAAGAAAGAATCAAGCAACACTAGAGGTAGAGGTAGAGGAAGAGACAATAAAGGATAGAGAGGTGGATATGGTGGTATAATATCTACCACAAAGACTCAAGGAGAGACCAAACTTACTAAGCAGCAAGAAGGAATTTCAAATAGAGGCAAATCCAAAAGAGGAAGGAACTCTAATAATAATTGGAGAGGAAGAAATAGTGGTCAAGGAAGAGGTTATTACTTTGAAACTATGAAGTGTTACCACTCCAACCAAATGGGACACCTTGCATATAGGTGTCTAGAGAAAGGATCTAATTCCCAAGGAAATTACAAGAGGGTAAAGTTTTTTTAAGAGGAGTCTAGTGGAGGAGCAAAATACCGCGAGGTACCCTTAGAGTCTAAAGAAGAAGAGAACTTGATGATGAGAAGAACATTAATCAAGGAGCCAGTAAAAGAGGAACCAAGCCAGAGAAGGTCATTGTTTAGAGTGAAAGGAAAAATGATGGAAACGTTCGTAGAGTCATCATAGAATCAAGGTCTACTCACAATATATTGTCAGAGGAGGAAGTTGACAAACTGAAGATGAAGAGAATACCTCATACCAACCCATACAAAGTTACTTGGTTGAACAAAGGACAACATGTCCTTGTGAATGAACAAGCATGTGTGGGATTTTTAATTGGGAGATACAAAGACAAAATGTTGTTTGACATCCTACCTATGGATGCATGTCACCTACTACTTGGAAGGCCATGAAAATTTGAAAGAAATGATATGCATGATAAAGAAAAGAATTTGTATTCTTTGAAGAAAGACAATGTGACTTATAAGATGAAGTCACTATTAGAGGATGGATAAATGAAGTATATAGGCCCCAATGTTCTTATGGTCAAAGATAAGGAGTTCATAGAAACCTTAGAGGAAGGAGAGGGAGTAGAATTTGCACTTGTGTTGAAGCCAAAGGAAGAAAGAGTAGACAAGTCAGTCAAGAAGACATAGTTGCCTAAGGAAGTGCAGGAGATGTTGCAGAAGTATAAGGGCATTGTAAGTGATGGATAACCATCAACCCTACCCCCTAAGAGAGTTGTTACTCATGAAATTGACTTTATCCAAGGAGCGACCCTTCCTAATAAGGTAGCCTATAAAATGACTCCTCAAAAAATGAGGAAATTGCCAAGCAAATCCAAGAACTCCTAAGCCAAGGTCTCATTAGGAAAAGAATTAGTCCTTGTTTTGTACCCATTGTTGGAGTTGATGAAGAACAACCCCACAACTCCCAAGAATCCCTGCTTGCAAACACCTATCACAAAAAGAGAGAAAAAGCTATGGAGGCATGTAATCATATATCTGAGAAAGAGAAGCCATGATTGAGAAAGACAAATGAGAGAGGAAAATATCAATGCAATAATCTATTCTTCATTGTGATCCAATAAGTGAATGAATAAAATACAAAGAGGGAATCCTTATAAAAGGATACCGAAACCCTAAACGTGAAAACCCTAAAGAATAATAAGATGCCTAAGTTTAACTTAAGTGTAGAGAATAATAGACTAATAATTAAATAAATTAATTATTATCTATAATATGACAACTCTAACACCCCCCCTTAAGTGTAACTTTGGGAGAAGCTAAACAGCTAAGGACTAAAAGATGCAAGTAAAGAAAATGCATGAAAGGAACTATGGGTCCTGGCAAATAGGCCTGATCAGGTACCCAAGAAAAATAAATAAACTAGATGAAGGAAACAAAGCCTCCAATCTAGGGAAAGTCCCAAAGAAAGGAACAAGAAAGAGCATGTATAGAATATTTGAAGAATGAAGCTGCAAACAATGTCAGAAGAAACTACTAGAACCCCCACTAAAATAGTGCATGACTAGGTAGAGGAGACAAAGTCTGAAGAGCTGATCAATCAAAGAGGTGATCTCCAAAAGTAGGAAAGAATGAGTGTCTATGTAGTAGATGATCCATCTCACCGAAATGCATAGGTTCCTAGCCACTTCATCTGCCTAGTACATAGGAACAAAAATAGAATATGTAGATCACTCAGCCGAACCAAGGAAGCAATAGAACCAATAGGTCAACCCCCTCATAATGCTAAACAGGGAGAGGGGTGATAGGAACACTGAAATGCAATGCCATAAACATCTATAGGAAGAAGAATCAGGAACACAAACAGTGCAACATAAGTAGAAGCATAGGATAAAGGGTGGTATCACAGACACATAGCATGAGTTAATGTCATGGAAGGTATGCTCACTTGACAAAGGTGGATGAGCACAAAAGGAAAAACATCATAACCCCCCATGGCACTTTATAACTGAGTGAGAGTACAAACAAACACAAGGTGCTCAAAATCCCAGATATGAAAAATTTGACACTTTATCTTAGTGCATTTAGAAAAAAGAGAATGCTACAGAAGAGAAGCATACAATGCTCAGAAGTCAGAAAGAAGAGTGGGCCAGAAGAATAGAAGAAGAGATCCCAGGACCTGTAGAACCCAAGTAATCCACCAAAGTGTCAAAAAGAAAAACTTGGAGGAGAAAGAACCTAGAGAAGAATCTATAAAAAAGAACCCTGCAACTGAATAACTCATAGAAATAGCTTTCCGACGATATCTGGTTTGCCAAAAATAGAGTCTGGATGAGAAAGATATGGCTCCCAGAAGGCCAAATCAAACATCAGACTTTGACAGCCAAAAACATTGTCAAAATGGCAAAACCAAAAACCCCAACCTCAATCATTGGAAATATCTTGGAAAGAGCTTTCTAACAATAAAAAGAAGTCGGGAAAATACCTCTGTATGCTCTAGATAGAGTGAAAACAGCAACAGGAGGTCAGAAAGGCTCCAAAAACAAATTTAAAGCCCCTGGGGCAGAAAAAAAATCCCATGGTCGCCATATGATCACCGCTAGGCATAAAGAAGCTAGCAGGGCCCCTAGTCACCATATGACCACCGCTGAGCATAAAGAAGCCCGTGGGGATTAACGCCCGCCTGGCGACTCAAACGGCGGCACGGTCGGGCAGCAGAGCTGGGTGGTGGCGGGGGGCAGGAGGTGGTGGGTGTCAAAGCGGAGGCTGGTGGAGCCAGCGGCAGTGGTGTACAGGGTAGCTAGGACTATGGAGGGTAGTAGAGCGGGGCCGTGGGCACCGAAGGAGGTGCCACTACTGGGACCAGGGCCAGAGGTGCCGACGAAGCCCGCAGGGCCAACGGGAGGCACTTGTAGTGGAGGCTGGGCTACGGTGGTGTGGCGGTGACCCTTTCAAATTTGTACTGGCATGCATAAAAAATGAAAAAAAAATGATTTTTTTGAATTTTTTCTCTATTTTTGTTCCCATACGGCACTGGAAACCAATTTTTTTTGCCTCAGAGGCAAGTTGTCTAAAATGGTCAAGTTTTATATGGATTCTAGGGGTTTTGGGTGCTCTAAGCGCAATAATGATGTTTATTTGAGCCCAAAATGACTAGAAACAAAGGTCCCCCCTAAATCCACATAAAAATATTTTGAAAAACACAGATCTAAAGAACACAACTAAACCCTCTCAAATAACGAATAGGGACATGAAGATTTGAAGCTGTGATACCATGTTGGAGTTGAAAAAGAACAACCCCATAGCTCCCAAGAATCCCTGCATGCAAACACCTATCACAGAAAGACAAAAAGCTATGGAGGCATGTAATCACAGATCTGAGAAAGAGAAGTCATGATTGAGAAAAACAAATGAGAGAGAAAAATATCAATGCAATAATCTATTCTTCATTATGATCCAATAAGTGAATGAATAAAATACAAAGAGGGAATCCTTATAAAAGGATACCAAAACCCTAAAGGTGAAAAACCTAAAGAATAATAAGATGCCTAAGTTTAACTTAAGTGTAGAGTATAATAGACTAATAATTAAATAAATTAATTATTAGCTATAATATGACAACTCTAACACCCATTGTCTTAGCACCCAAAAGAGAGGAAATTGGAGGCTCTATAATGATTCAGGGGAAATAAATAGGATTACCAGTAGGTATAGGTTGCCTATCCCTAAGATAGAATACCTAATGGACTGTCTAGGAGAAGCAAAATTTTTCACTAAGGTTGACTTAAAGAGTGGATACCACCAAATTAGAGTCAATGAGGGAGATGAATGGAAGAGAGCCTTCAAAACCATAGAAGGTTTCTATGAATGGATTGTAATTCCATTTGGGCTCTCTAATGCCCCATCTACATTCATGAGACCTATGAATGAAGTCCTTAAAGACTACATTGGAAAATTTTTGGTAGTGTATCTAGATGATATACTAATCTATAGCAAGACTAAAGAGGATAATCTCATACATCTACAGATTGTTTTCAAGAAGTTGAATGAAGAGGAGCTGATGATAAACTTGGAAAATGTGAATTCATGAAGAAGGAGCAAGTGTGCCTTGGGTTTGTATTATCCCAAGGAAATCTAAAGATGGATCCAAGTAAAGTTGAAGGAATTCTCAGTTGGCCTACTCCAAGAACTACTATAAATGTGAGAAGTTTTCCTGGTTTGGTCCAATACTATAGGAAGTTTATTAAGAAATTTAGTGCTATTTGTGCCCCTATGTTAGATACTATCAAAGGAGGGCTGAGAACCAATTTTTTATAGAATGAGAAAGCTAACCATCGATTTTAATTGTTGAAGTAGAAGATTTCCACTCAACCAATCCTAACACTATCAAGTTTTGTGAGATTATTCACAGTTGAGTGTGATGCTAGTAATGTGGCCATTGGAGCTGTTTCGAGCCAAGAGGGAAGACCAGTGGCTTTCAACAATGAAAATCTCAGTGATGATAAGAAGAAGTACTCTTCTTATGAACTAGATATGTATGATCTAGTCCAAGCACTAAGGAAATGGAGTCACCAGTTGCTCCCAAAAGAATTTGTGGTCTATTGAGACAATCAGGCACTTAGTTTCATCAATTCACAAGGCAAGCTCAGTCATAAACATATGAATTGGGTAGAATATGTGTAGGACTACACTTTAAACATTAAGCACAAGAAGGGACTACAAAATAAGGTAGAAGATGATTTAAGAAGAAAATCCATGACTATACAAGAGATACACCTACATCACATAGGTATTGAGAGCTTCAAAGACCTATATCTAGAAGATGAATACTTTATAGACATTTATAAGGTATGTCAAGAGTACAAGAATAATTTTCATAGTTAATTCTATAAATATACTGTGCAAAGTGATCTATTGTTTAAGGGAAGTCAATTATGTGTTCCTAGAGGATCAATTAGGGAATATTTTATTCAAGAGAAGCACAATGGTGCACTTAGTGGCCATTTTGGTGTCAATAAGACCCAAGAGTTAGTGTAGAGAATTTACTTTTGGCTTAAAATAAATTTTGATATTAGGAAGTATGTAGAAATATATGTGGTGTATCAGAAAGAAAAGGGTACATCTTCTAATGTAGGCCTTTACCAACCTCTTCCCATTCCTAGTAGACCATGGGAATGCTTAAGCATGGATTTTGTGGTAGGATTACCAAAGAACAAACATGGAATGGATAGCATCTATGTTATGTAGATAGATTCAGTAAGATGGCACATTTTGCCCCATGCAAGATAGTGCACGATGCTTTCCAGATAACACATTTATTCTTCAAGGAAGTGGTGAGGATACATGGATTACCATTGAGTATTGTCTCTAACAGAGATACTAAGTTTATGAGTCACTTTTGGAAAACTTTGTGGCATAAGTTATGAACTAACCTATCTTTTGGGTCTACATATCACCCTCATATTGATGGTCAAACTGAGGTGGTAAATAGGAGTCTAGGTAACCTCCTAAGGTTCTTAAATAAGGAGTATGGTAAAGATTGGGACCAACTCAATGGACAGGTAGAGTGTGCCTATAATGACACTGTCAACAGAACTACAGGGAGAAGCCCCATTGAAATCATCTATGGACTTCACCCAAGGGGAATATTTGAACTTAGAGAGTTAAAGGATAGAACTAAGGGTAGTGGCTATGCATAAGATTTTGCATATTCTATGCAAGAAGTGCATGAGATAGTGAGAAAGAAATTGACTAAGAATACCAAGAAGATAAAGAGAAAAGTGGATGAAAGAAAAAGGGATGTCCAATTCAAAGTAGGGTATCTAGTAATGGTCCATCTAATCAAGGTAACATTGCAAAAAGGATTTCCTAGTAAGCTACAGATGAGAAGGATTTGGTCATGTACCATTCTGGCCAAATATGGAACCAATGCATATAAAGTAGAACTACCAGAGGATAGTGGTTTATCTCCTGTTTTCAATGTGAAATATTTTTA
This sequence comes from Thuja plicata, assembly GCA_018584345.1. NCBI lineage: Eukaryota > Viridiplantae > Streptophyta > Pinopsida > Cupressales > Cupressaceae > Thuja > Thuja plicata. The sequence continues at coordinate 254,533 of MU225365.1, forward strand.
TTATACAAGGGAGCAATACTAGATCCAAACTAGAGCCTTATATCTAGGTCATAAATGAGGTAGAAGACTTGAACTTGACCCTCACACCACCTAAGAAGGCAAAGAAGATACTTGACTACATGGCCTACAAGAAGACCACACAGAGAACTTATTATGAACATTTGATTAAATGGAATGGACAAGGTGATTTAGAGGCCACTTGGATCAAGGACGCTGAATTCAAGAACTTGGAGTGGATTCAAAATTACTCAATCAAAGGATGGATTTAAGTCTTTTCATTTGGGGAGGATGGTGCAGGAGCACCTAGGAAAATCCCTAAGACTAGTTACTATTTTAGCTTGTATTGAACTTAGCCAAGTTAGTAGTGTTTAATTTCACCTTATAAGGTCTTTCATGTGTGTTCCTAGGTGGATTAGACTATGATTATTCCAACCTATATGTTTATTTCTTTTCTAGTTGTTAGTGCTAGATTAGGCCTAAGATGGGAAAATGGGTATAAATGTGACTTAAAGACTTTAAGGCTTAGGAAAGGGTATTTTAATGCCTAAAATGCTTCCTAGAATGTTTCTACACCATTATAGGTCAGTTAGAGACCTTTAGCATAATTTTTCTAATAGATGTAAAATTTGTCACAATGTTGCTTGTCAACATTTTTGTTGCATGACAACATTTGTAGAATTTGATTCCTTTCGAGGTAACAACATGGATAGTTTCCATTATTTCCTATAATCAATAGGTATGGCATAATGAGACAAAAAGGATCCCATTTCCTGAGGCATAGAGGTAAGGAATGTAATTTAATATGGTTTTGGACTCAATCGAGTTCAAAACTATGGTAGTCAATATTGAACTCGATTGAAAAATCCTTAATGCCCTATTCAAATGGAGTCATTTGGGAGAAAAATAGGTGTGTTAGTGATGGCCACACCCCCTACAGCACTTATGATGACAATGTGGTGAATTTTCACTTGGAGAGATCCAAGGAGGACTAAAGAATTCAAGTATACTTAATGATAGTTACCCCTCAAGGTGAAGCACAAGAAGACCAATTCATAGAGTTGAGCTACTAAAGTATTAGGCTAGTGGAGAAAACACTTGGAAGGTCCTATAAGTGAGTTTAGGATCTTGAGAATGCTAGGCCAAGTTGAGCCCTATACAGTGTTTGTGCGAGCGTACCTTGGAGTGTCTCTATCATATATCAAAGCTAGGTTATTTTCCATTAGGGATAGTTTTCCATATTTTTGGTTCTGGAGGGGAACCACCAATGATAACTTCTAATATGCTCCAATTGGAGGAGGAACCCTCCTTAAATATAATGACTAAAATAGCACTAGATAGTACTAGACTGGAGTGTAGATCCATCAGAAATGATAAGAGATAAGGTCATTAAACATTGTAAGTGATACCTTATGCAACATACATGACTAGGAAATTTATAATAGTGTTAATCAGTAAATCATAGTGGACCTTTATCAATATTATTAAGCTCCTCTACATATTTGTATTTCACCTTCTTCTCCCTGGGAAGATCACCAACAAAAAACATACTAGTAATAGCTTCATTAATTTCGTTATTGATTTTATACAGATTTTTCAAAATGATACTACCATCCTTAACACAACCCATAAAATAAGATACATTATTTTCTAGAAAACTAGGGGAATTCTCCCCATAAATTCATACTTAGGATTGTGATATTATACACTTCATTAGCATTTAACCCATGTTTTAATTCCTTTATCATATGATGATAAAATTGGTCCATTTCAACTCCATTTTTCTTTTTTGGAATATTGTCATAGAATTTTCTAACTATCGACCTAGATTCCATGATCACTCTTTTCGTTTCATCTTCAATTTATTCTAATCTGCAACAATTCATTTTCTTCTTTACGTGTCATAAAAATTATTTGAAAATTCAAACCTTTTTATCCTTAGTTACTCATGGTGGCTTCCTGCTTAAAATCACGTCAATGATGCCAATAAACATGTTTCACATCTAAATCATTCAAGTCAAACTTAATATCATTCAATAAAATCATACGTTGTTTTAGAGAGGGAAGAACAATAGAATATGTTTTGTAAATAGTCCCCCTAAGCCAAGGTAGTTAGCTTGGATTCTGGAAGATCTTGCACCGATATCTAGCATAATAGACATGTTCCCTTCACATATTTCCTAATTCTTCCATACCATAAGTGTATTCTTCTTAGATTCATCCAATTTTTTAGTTTTCTTTTCATTTTTGGATATTTATGGACTGAGTAAATATCTATATATATGTGTTAGTATAATGTCCAGATTAAGTGCATATGTAAGATATGATATAAAATTTTCATGAATTTACTGACTGAACTCTATATTTGTACTGATTAGGTTTGTGACCATGCCCATGAAAAAAATATAAGTGACCATGAAAGAAATTAGTCATTCCATTCATTCTAGCTACTTTAGATAATTGACTTCTACAATGATTTTCCTTGTGACCAAACTTGTGACATTTAAAGCATTGAATATTTTGTTCCATCTTGCTTCTACACTCTATATCCTTACATCAAAACTTTTTGTATTGAAAATAGTAACCCTTAAATGATAAGTACCTTTGATAATTTAGTTTCCTTACCATAGATCTCCTTGCTAGTGTTTCCAAATTATGGACATTGCTTGTAACTTTAGATCTCATTTTAGCTTCAACTACTTTATCTTTATGCTTGATATTTTGATTTGACTTCTTACTTGAGAACCCTATCCCTTTCTTATCATTGTGATATTTGTTTAAATACAAAACATTTTCAATAATTATTCATCTGTCATATATCTTTTCTATTGATTTTAGCTTCCTTAGCTCTTGGTTGATCTTCTCATTTTATTTCATTTTATGTTTGGTGATTTCCTTGAGATTTTTTTCAATATTCTTTATGTCTCCTAGTTTTAACTTCAGATTCATAGCACTTTCTTTTAATTTGTTTAACTTTTGGATGACTTGTTTGTGTCTACTTATGATTTTCCAGATTTTCTCCCTTAGCTTATTAATACAAATATTTGACTTCCTAATATTTTCCTTGAGTTATTCATTTCCAATTTTGTGCATTCCATATCATACAACATTATCTTCAGTTATTCATTGGAATAATATTCTCCATCCATTTTTTCAACCTCCCAAGATCTCCTTCAAGTGGTAAGGCTTTATCTACAAGAAACCAAGCTCTGATACAAATTGTTGAAGAGTCTGAGATAATTGAGAGGTGAGGATGGATGAATTAGTTATCCTAAAATAATTTTTCTAATTTATTTGATTGGGTAGTAATATTGGTCTAATCAGATAATCAAAATAGAAAGAAAACTTGAAAGCACATAAGAACACCATACACTATGAACACCAAATTTTACGTGGAAAATGCAAGATACAAAAACTATGGAGAATGTTGATTCTCAATTATGAAACAACAGTTAAGGTAATATTTTCAATGGAATCCCACTTCTAAAATTATCACTACACGTAGGATCACTACTAGTATGGTTGAGTGCCCAAAATACACAAATGACTGATTATAAAAAACTCACAAAAAAATATGAACTGATGAAGCTACATCTACACATGTATGAATTCAATTTTGGTTAAGAGTATAGTAATTACTTTTAACGGGCCTGGATAAGAATTGGATGCAAAAATTCTCCACTATTTCTTCAAGAGCTCTATATATTATATCTCCTTATGTTGGCTATATTTTTCCCTTTTTCACAACCCCTAAGCTCACCTTCGGACAACTTTGTACCTCACATTTAATATCCAAACATCATATCCAAAACCCAAAAAGATGATATACATATATATATATATATATATATATGTGTGTGTATATGTATATATGTA
>MU225365.1:291338-308490 GCA_018584345.1 Thuja plicata
GTGTGTATATATATATATATATATTTGTGGGTATAGGTATAAAGTGTGAGATCAAAAATAGTAATGTGGAGTAGTAATTAAATATATTGTTGAGATAGTGGAGAAGGTAAGATTGCCCTCTTAACCCCACATTTCATAAAGGGAAGATCCACATTGATTAACCCTAAAGAAAGGATCAGTGCATAAATGAATCAACATATTAAGGATAGGGATATAGAGAAGAACCCTAAATTATGTTTTATAGAAGAGAGTGTGTATTAGACTTAGGATGATTAAAACTTTAATTGAAATGAATTGAAGACCAGTACTAACCTCAAAATGCAATAGATCTAAAGAATGTGGTTTTAGGGTGTCTGTATTGAGTTTCTGAGAATTTTGCAATTGGATCCAAAACAGAAATGCAGAAACAAACAAAACCCATATATTTTTTCTGAATCTGGCTTAAGTCTGATTTTGACTGAAAAATGAATGCAACCTTTGACAAAAAATGTATGATTCTGACCTGCACAGTCTGACAGAAAATTTGTTTCCGGATCTTGATAGTTTGTTGAAAAGGGTATTTAGATTTGCACTCCAATTCATTGTTCGAAACCTATCCCTACAAGAAAAAGAATTTCTTTGTTGGGGGGAGGGGCTTGCCTTAGTTAAACCCTTATTTAAGAATTAACCTTGAAATCAATAATTGAAATAGAAATGCTAGCAAGTAGTAGAAGAAGATCTAATAATTAACCTATGACGGCATTGATGCAATTATACTTCAAATGTAAACAAGTATGTAAATATGAAATTTTGGACTCAATATTAGAAATCATAAAAATCCATGATTGTATGCTTGGAATCCACCTTGAAAGAAGAATGAATGAATCTTGAGGATTCACAAAGCATCTTGAAGGAAGATCACACCACTATGATGGATAGATCTAGGGTTTGGATGATGAATTGTGAATGCTTGATCCAAATCCCTTCAAAGGCTTGAATACTTGAATCCTTGATCTTCAATGCAAAACTTGAATGCTTGAGAGGGAGACTTGAAAACCTATATTGAACTTTGAAAGCTTGGTAACATGTAGAATTCTTTCTTAGTTGATGGTTGTTCACTTGTGATTATGCTTAGAGAAAATGAGAGAAGAAAACTTCCTTATATACAAATCTAGGGCACAATATTCTAGAGAGGCCTACATAGGAGAATTAAATTCCAATTAGAATTATACCACTAGAAGAGGACCTATATTAAATATAATTTCAAGATTCGTTACTTCAGAACCTAAAACAGCCAACCTGAAAGCGAGAAATGAACTTTTCAATGACCCTTGGCATTTGAAAAACTTTCCAATTAGAAAGGGGGACCTGGGTCAAAATTGATGTCAACCTTGACCTTGGTCAAGGTTGAGGTTGGCCTTGACTGAGGGATTCAAAACCCATGGAAAATGTGACAGGTGGGATAAATAGTGTCCATAGAGACCCAATCAGGGTCCTAAATATTTAACCAACATAATTTTTCCTGCTTGACTAAGAGTGATCCCCTTCCAGCCAACCAATTTTCTATTGAATCTATCAATAATTGCATTCCACAATTCTTTAGGGGGCTTAACACCAAGAGGAAGACCCAAATAATTAGAGGGGAGGGAACCAATACTGCAACCCAAGATGTTTGTCATTCAGCTTTGTTTGGCCTCTGGGGTGTCAATAAAGAATAGATAGCTCTTATTCCAATTGATAGATTTCCTAGTGGGTCTATGATAGGAGTCCAGAAGGTGTTTAATAGCTCTGGCCTCACTCACCAAAGCATCCCCTCCTAAAATGATATCATCAACAAATTTTTGATGAGAGAAAATGGTATCACCTAAGGACGGCCTGATGCCTTTCAGCTCCCCAGATCTCATTTTAGTAGAAATCAATCTCCCTAGGTACTCAACCAAAATGATGAATAGAATGGGAGACAAGGGATCTCGTTATCTCAGACCATGAGAATCTTTGGAGAAAGTAGTAGGAGACCCATTGACCAGGACTACTAATGAGGGCAAAGAAATAATTTGATGAATGATCTCGCCAGTTTTACTGTTAAAACCAAATACTCCCAACAATTTAATCATGAACAACCAGTCCACCAGGTCATAGGCCTTGGAAAATTCTATCTTGAGAAGGAAACCTTCCCTCTTACCTACCTCTAAGGAGTGGATCACTTTATGCACCGCCATAATAGAATCAAGAATCTATCTTCCCAGAACAAATCCCAGTTGTTGGTCATCAATGATAGAAGGGAGCACTTGAGAATTGTGATAGTAATGATTTTGGATATGATATTATAGAAATAGTTACATAAGCTAATGGGTCTGAAGATCTCCATAGAATCTTCCCTTGAGGCCTTAGGGATAAGAATCAGGAAGGTTGCATTGGGTTCCTTAAGTAGATTTTTGGATCTAAAGAATTATTGTACAACTTTGACAACATCATATTTGACAATTTCCTAGAAACTGTGGAAGAAAAACATAGGGAAGCTATCTAAGCCTAGGGCCTTATCTCTACGAAGAGAGTCTAGGGCTTTTTTAAATTCTTCCATATTTTTAATAGCGCTCAAGAATTTTTTTTTGTTTTCTCAGATGACAGAGGCAATGTTTCTCATAAGGTCCTCCTCATCCTCTTCAAAGTGATTAAGGTCTTTAGAAAGAAGAGATGAGAAAAATTCAATAGCAGCAGTAGAAATATCTTTGTCATCATGCATGATTTTATTTTCCCCTGTTTGATGGTACTAATCCTGTTGGCTACCTTGTATTTCATAGTGGATAGGTGGAAGAACCCAGTATTTGTTTCCCCCTCCCTCAACCATATGGAACTGGATCTCTGCTTCTAGTACATCTCATCCTTCTTGATCACATTGTGGTACTCTGAAAGTAGGGTTTTTTCTTAATGCAAATGTTTCTCATTATACCTATCTCTCTATATTTTCTCTTCGTTAAGACAGAGGTCAGAAATGGCCTTCTCTTTGGAGGAGAAGATGTCCCAAAACTCACTCTTATTCCAAAGCTTAATATTAATCTTCACATTTCTATGTTTTTCTTCTACTTTGAACATTGCAGAACCTCTAACATCAATGTTCCACCATTCCAAGATCTTGTTAGTAATATTGGGATAGGTACTCCACATCTTTTCAAACCTGAAAGGGAAATTTATTTTATTAGGAATTGGTTCTAGAGTAAGAGATAGGGGAGAATGATCTGACCCAGTCCTCACCAGAGAAGATAATTTACTATTATGAGAGTTCAGCCAATCAACCATTATCAAAGCCCTATCTAGCCAGACTTGGATGCACTCTTTCCCAATTTTCCTTTTTCTCTAGGTGAAGCTTGCCCCTCAAAGATCCACATCTAAGAGGGCTTGATCATTGATAAAATCCATGATCTCTTTCCTGCTTTCTAGATAAGGGTTGATTCCTCCCTGTTTTCCCCTTATTTGAGTGGGGTTTTAAAATACCCCATTATAATACCTTTAGAAAGATCTAACTTGGAAATTATGCTTCTATGTTTGTCCCAATATGATCTTCTCCCTTTTTTTAATTAGGAGCATAGATATTCATGATGTACCAACTTTCATTATCCTTAATATTAGTGAAATTAAAAAGTAACAAATTACCTTCTTCGTGACTAATTTCATCCTTGATGTGTGAAGAGTTTGATAGAGTCATCAACCCTCCAGAGGCACCATCTAAACTCATAGCAACCATATCCATAGTTTTATAGAATTTTATGCCTTCTAGTTTTTCCTTCTTCATCTTAGTTTCCTGGATTAGCATTATATCTGGTCTAAGATCCCTTATCATATTCTGTATTACATCCTTATTATGTGAACCATGAGTCCAAAAATATTCTAATATATTATATTCATTTATAATTGGATGTATAGGCATCCTAGATGATCTTTTGGGTTCCATCCGCTATGTTCTTGTGGTTTTCTTCTTGCCAGATCTGAGACAATTTTTCCTGCCATGGAGCTTTTGTTTTAACACCCAGATATATTTTGTTCTTTCTCCTCGTTGCTACTGGGGAAGCCAAGGAGGGCTACATACTATTCTTTTTCTTTTTGACACTGGTCCATTCACCCACCATCCCTTCCTTGTATTTGGAAAAAAATTCTTCCATTCTTGTGATCTTTGCTGGAGTGACCGATTTTAGCAATGCTTCCATTTGGAATACCTACTCTGTTTGATGCTTTTCTGCACTAGGGATAGAAAGATTGGCTTTCTCACCCACCAGATTGTTTATGTGTAGCTGAAAAGACCCCAAACTCCTAGGAAGGGTGAGGGGAATTCAAAGCAAAAGAAGAAAGGTTTAGCGCATGTGGGGTCCCTTCTCCACTGCCCACTACTTCCATGGAACTATCCACTCCAAAGGGTTCATGCATAATTTTGCCTTTTGAGGCAAATTAAGACTCAATAAAGGGAAAAAATCCACCCTCTCCAAAGCAAGATAAATGTGTTGTATGGATTCCCCCATTTGATCTTTGTTGGTTTCTTTTATTTCCTCTTGTTTCTTATGTGTATCAGGGATAATAGTTGTTGAATCCTTTTTCTTCCAAACCTAGGTACAATTAGTTGTGGTTCCCACTTGGAATTTCTCCAGAGTTGGGGCTTTAGGTACCTAGTCCTTTGTTCTTCCTACTGACCTTTGAGCATTCCTATCCTTTTCCTTAACTATTTTTGGGCACTTTCAGACCATCTGTCCTAATTTATTACAATGAAAGAAAGCAAAAGGCACAATTTCATAATCCATTTTATGTAATCTTTTTCCCAATTTAGAAGGAATCTCTATGACCTCTGGCATGTCTTTCCCCTCTTCCACCCCTATGCAAACTATAGCATGGGTAAGACACCTTCTGTCCATGATCACTAGGTCAGTTGAAAGAAGCTCTCCAAAGGATCTAGCAATACCAGCAAAGACATCTTCATACCAAAGATCTAGAGGGAGTTCAAGAATCCTTACCCATACCGGGACTTGGATATAAAAAGAATCATCTAGGTCCCAATTAGGAGACAACTTCTATAGGGCTAGAGAGGATTTCCCAATAGCCCATGCACTAGCACATAGAATCTTGGCATAGTCTTCCTGGAAAGAAAAAATCAAAAGATAGAAATCCCTTTACCATGGCTTTTATTTCAACATGGCCCTTTAGGTTCCATTTTTTCTTCGCAAATATCTTGACTATGTCAATATTTTGCCTTGACCTAGCAAATTTTCCCACCAAAGTAAGAGACATAGTTGCAATATTATGGTGAATCTGTTCATCTGATAAATAAATGGTGTACTTTCCCTTTTCCTTTTCAGATAGGTCTTTTATAAATGGGAAGAGAGACTTTCCTGTGGGTTTTATCCCAAATAAAGTTGACCTAGGACAGTGCTAGGAATAATCTTCTTAGTGGAAAGGCTGAGCCTCTATATTCGCAAAATATTTCCCCTTCATCCCCACCTCCTCTTTATCTCGATCCTTCTATGTGTCATGTAGGACCCAATCCTTTTTTGTTGTGTCTTCCTTTTCATGGTCTGCCAAAGGGCCAACATCAGGAGCTCTCGCAACAACATCCAACACCTAGAAAATTGGTTTCCTATCTTCTCCCTCAAAATTCATCTCTCTCTCATTTGTGTAACAAATGGATTTTAAATTTTATCACCTATATTATAATAGACTTTTAAAAGAGGTTTAATTGGAATCAAAAAGCCTAGTGTATTACAATATTAGTTATTAAATTTAGTTTAATTTTTTGAAAATTTATACTCAACATTAATTTGGCTTTTTTATAAATATATTATGAATTCAAGAATTTAGATTAAATTTTTTTAATTAAAATTATTTAAAAATTAAGTTAAATTAAGTTATTAATTAAATATTCAAAACAATATAATTCTAATATGATAATGTTATTTGTATTAGACCAATATATGTGGCTAGTATATCGTCCATCGTAAAAATAGTATTATCGTTAAGACACTTGTAATTTAAAAATCTTAGTGTTCTAGATTTTATCATTTCTTGGAAATATTAGTATATCTAATTAAAGGAATTATAATTAATGGTTTAGGTTTATTACATCTTCCAAAAATGTTATTAAGCACTTATTAGGATGGTTTATGCTACCCTACCTAGTGAACTCATTTAACCTAAATCTATATTATTTTATTTTACGGTTGAGGGATTTTTTCATAAGGACATGATTCCCCTTGGCCCTACAAGTGTTAACATCTGATTGCAACCTAGGAATCTTGTAGGTAGTTGTAGATCAAACTTAACATGTCTGATAAACCTCTTAACTATATTCCTTTAGACTTAACGAAACCTTATAAAAAAATGTTGTTGTATTTTTGGACACATTTTTCTTGGCATGACGGATGGTACCATATAAAGAGGGAACCATTTAAAAACTAAATAATCATTGTAGAATAATAAAAAAATAGATAAATTGATGTTCAATGGATTTAATTAGATTCAACTTGATAATTTTACATAACTGTGCAATTGATTTTTAAAGCCTCATTTTACCTTTTAAAAACTACCTATAGGATAATGAGATTACTACTTTGAATATTGATGAGAAGGTAAATTAGGTACCCTTCTAGCTCTAGGAAAATTCCCTCTGTGAAAATAGTTGACATGCAAGAAAGGAATGTTCAACTCCTTAAAGAGGATATGGATTAGATTGATCCCCCTTTCGGTGTCCTCCAAATGGTGAAGGTGATGTCGAAGTATTCATTCCGCCTCATGAAATGGGTTTTCTAGGAAATTAAAAGCATCAATCTTAGTTTCCACTCCCTCTCTACCAAAGTTGATCTTCTTTAGGGGAATTTGGATACTGGGTCGGAAGGGATGGAAGTCTGAAAGGAGAAAGAGGATGAGAAAAACATGAAGGATATGCAAGAAGAAAAGGATATTTTGGAGAACACTCTTAAGAAGAATATGCTAGATAATAACCTTTTTATGGGTTCTATGATGGATTGCTTCAATACCATCAAGTCTAAAATGGATGTTGGGTCTCTGACTGTGAAGCTCAAAGATGACGAAGATGATGTGGGTGATGTTGGTCTAGGCAAGTGTACACAGTCTAAAAAAAAGAAGAAGATCCATGACAGGATCTTGGAGCTCTCAAATTTTAATCTGGCCATGAAGAAGGTGTCTAACGCCAAGAAAGAGGTAGAGGGAACTCTTCTGGAGTTTTTCTAGGTCTTGTTGTTCCACTATTTTTGTGTTGGTTTGGTTTTATGCTTTTTGTTGTTGGGTGTTGTTGGTTTCTAGTTTTTTGGTTTTTTGTGTTGTTTCTAGGTTTTGCGGGCTAGTTTCCACTCCTATTTCAGTAAAGTGCATTAATGTCTATTCTTATTTTTTAAGGATTGTAAGGGGTTTTGGGTCCCCCTAAAACCTATTTTTACCAGTAATCAAAAACTACCTATAGGAAGTATTTCCCAAAACTAACCAAAACTAATGTGATGTTCTCAAATAGTTGTATAATCTACTAGTAGAATTCATTTTAAACTATGGTAGTATAATTTTTTGTCATGAATGTGTTGGAAGCTTCATATTTTTTCAAAATAAGAAATGCCTTTAATGAGAAAATTGATTTGGGCGCTCAGAAAGAGCCGTGTAGATTTTTCTCAAGTGGTCTCATTTGAAAATGAATAACTTGAAGGTCTTTGATTATCATGTATAATAACATTTTAATCATTTCCATATATCCTTAGTTAGTATGTTCATCCATTTTTATCCTCTCAAAATTGGATATGATGAATTTTTGATTCACTAAGCTTGTGGATTCTCGGAAGGTTTATTTTTTGCATCTTATTGTATTTACAACACTTACCACCTTCAGAGATTCACATTTCTAAGTAAGATTATTTTAATGTCAAATCCATTATTTCCTACAATTATTCTTATAATAATATGCTTGTGTGTCAATTTTTAGAGCTTGAGCATCCTATTTTCTATTTTGACCAGTCCAAAAGCAAATGAAATTTATTAGAATATATTTCTTGCATAGTGTTAGGTATGTAGGGTTTCCCTCCATAATAATTTATAATTCAAAACTAGTTAATCATAAAGAGAATAGGATTTGGTTATTTTTGTTTTGATCATATTCCTATAGTCCCTTACTATTTTCCAATTTCTTAGAGAAATATTTGATATTGTATTCGTTGATCCCTAAGATGATCATGCCTAAATAAGGTTTGTCAAGAAGCTTTGCAATAATGGGACCTGGTACACCCTAAAAAGTAAGCTCTTGGGTTTTAGAATTTGATTCTTTTTTCATTAATAGGGGAAAAATAAATGGAGCATATTTGAATTAAAATATGTGATACATGTTTTATGTGCCAAAGCTCTTACAATATTTTGCAAGTTCATAGTGAAACCTCAACAAAAAATTGAATTCTTTTTTGTCAAGGGAATCACCTTTAGATGTGGATATGATGTGTGGGTAAGGGTGTGAGTAAAAGTGTATGAACCCCTATAGGTGTGAAAATCACCCAATAAATGAACACAGTATAGAAGAATTACTCTAGATTAGGACCTAGGAGAGACATAATTTGGAGCATCTCAACACCCTAGACAAAATACCTCCTATTAAAGTCAAATGAGAATATCCACAATAGGCTACTTTTTTAGATCGTAGTGAAAACTGTATAGGGTATTGTTTGACATTCACTTCAAATAATAATGGAAGAGAAAAGTAGGTGCATGGTTTGTTAATTCTCAAGGTAAGTGGAAAAAAGAGAAAAGCATATGTAAAATAGACTTGGTGTAAAATAAATCAACTCAATAAACTCTTGTTAACAAAAGAAGAAAGGTAACATAGGCACCATCTTCAGATTTTATAATGAGTAAACATGCAGAGTCTATAAATAAACCCAAAGAGTACATATACTAAAAAATACACCATAAAATGACAAATTATGGCATGGTCAAGTTAGATTCCTTAATAATACAAAAAATTTAAACTAGTTAACTGTCTTATGTTTATACATGCGTATATATACATATATTTTGTTAGGAAAACAACTTGGGTTTATATAGACTTCTCCTAGATGTCATGTGGAAAGTGTATTGAGAATAACTTGATGATAGTTTGACAAGGGCATCTGGTGTAGAAAATTTATTTATTGGTGGTAATGGTGGATAGGTGCTAGTTGTTTTACCTTTTAGCCTTTTACTAATTTCGTAAGGCCATAGATTTTACTTTATCCCTTTTGTTTTCATGTCAATATTTTCTTAATTTGGAAGGATCTCCTCAAAATTTCATTATGACGTGGACACATGGTTATAAATTTGTTGGAAGATGGACCCCACTTTTTTTTAAAACACTATAACTAGCTAGGAAACATCTCACAATAATAGGTGATTTTGTACTTATTTGGGTGTAATTAGGCCTGAGATGTGTGCTAGTGACACATGGTAGTGGAGAGGGTTTCAAAAGTTAGCCCATGGAAATTTCTTGGGGAGGCATGAAAGAAAATTGTGTTTGAAGAAAATATTAAGAGTCAAGGAAGCTAACCTTTCTTGATGTGGTCTACAGCTGGATGACTTTCAGAGGGACTATATTTGCAGTATTGAACCTCACAATGTTTTTTTTGTAGGTAGGTTCCTTATCCATTAGTGTACTTGTACTTCATCTTCTTATGGTGACTATATAGAATTAGATTTCAACATGAGCTCAATGTGAGGTAATTTTTCCTCTATTTATATTGGGTGCATTGATTGATTGTTGTGACTCCATCTTTCCTATCATCCAAAAGCTCAAACATAACTAATTTTCTAATAAAAACCTTCATATAGGGAGAAAACCTTTTATCATAAAGAAGTGGTACTCGTGACAAGGTGAGGTGTGTGGATGTAGTGAATCAAGGAGGAAAAAAGTTAAAGTAAGCTAGGGATGATACTGTTGGAAACACTGAGAGGGGGGGTGAATCAATGTTTGATTAATTATTCTATTTGATAAATTTGAACATAAATCAAATGGATAACATATGAAGCATAACTCAATAACACATAACACCAAATATGTTTACGGGGAAACCTTGATCATAGGAAAACCTTGGTGGGAATTAGTACCCAAAAATAATTGTACTAGTATAATGAACCTGTTAAATTTCATTTTCCCTATTAGGAGCAATATTTACAATGTAAGTACAATGACCCTGTTAGGAGTCTTTACAAAAACCCTTTTAGGGGTGAGGACTCACAATCCAAGAGGTCACTACTCAATTAAAGAAGGCTACAACCTCCTGAAGATAGATATGCACTATATCTAAAATTTGAACTGCTAAAGTGACATGACTGTCTAATCAGTTCCTTTTATGCACTGATGCTTTGATCTCTTAAAATAATTTATCTCATACTGACTAGTTCATACTTCTCTTCATTTTCTTTTCTTTGTGTATTCTCAACTCTTACACACATTACAAGAATGCATATTAAGTATATATACATACTCAATAGACGTGACCGAAAACAAGACCTTAGTTGGCCCAAAAACTTTATACATAATGCTTCCAAACAAATTGGCTTATGCGTGTATACAATAATGTTTAATACATAATTAATTTCTTATTAAAATAGGTGCATGGCCTTTACAAAACAAAATATTATACGCTAATAAAAAAAAGTGTGGTCGGCTCCATATCGTGTTTTCTGAACTGTTTAGTGCACTTAATATTTCTATAACTACTTTGTACTATAATTCTATACCATGCATGTATAGGGTAAGCATAAAAACATATCATAGATCTTATGTGTGAATGCACATAGCTTAATTTGATCTTGCGCATGTGCGTTGGTGCTCTGATCGACTGCATAACTTTGTTGTGTTCTGTCTTCTATACTTAGCCAATTTTTGCTCTTCAAATTTTGCTCTCAAAACTTTATATGACTTTTTTTCCATAATGAAAATATAAAATAAGTCATATTATTCCTAAGATTCAACTTGAAAAAAATCTCCCCCTTTGTTATTAATGGAAACAAAGGAATGTGGCCAAGTTACTCAAACTTTGACTAACACCAAAAAAATTATATATCATCCTCTTTTATTCATACTTCTTTACATATATATATAACATATATCTCATACATGCATATACTTATTATATACATTACTCCCCTGTTGAAATTAATGACAAAGGTGTCAAAATTGTAAGTCCTTGAGTACTTACTCTGAATATACATCTGGATAAGCAATCTGAAGAGTCTTGATCTCTTGCTGCCAGAATGCCTTTAGTGCATCAACTGTCTGAAGATGGGTGCATAAGGCATATGTTAGCTTCTCCATCTTTTTAAGATCCAAGCAAGTTCCTTGATCATATGTAGAAATGGTTGCATCTGTGTGTTTTATGTTCTCATCTAGAACAACTAGTGAGGGCGCACGTGCATTTCTTAGTTGAGTCTCCTTGGTTCTTATCTTGCTGATCTCTAACTTTGCCTTTTCAATCTTGTCTAACTGCACTTTATATATATTTTTGCCTAAATTAATTTCTTGTGAGGATATTTCAATTGATTTTCTTACACTTTCAACCAATATATCAGCCTCCTCAATCTTCTTGATGTGCTCTGAAGTGAATTTTACTTTGTCCATGCAATTTGCTATTACTTTTCTGCCTTTACCTACTAGTTCTTTCAATATTGCTTGACCAATATTAAATGAGTTCAGATCTATAGAGAAATTATTTATCAATTCATCTATTCTTTCCTTCCTATACTCATCTTCTACAATTTTAGTAGCAGAGTCTACTAAACTTGTGAAATGGGATTTGAAGCTTGTCAGGATGTTGTCAACATCATCAACTAACTGAATCTTAGCCACTCTCTTATCTGTTGGCACTAAGTCATTCAGAATGTTCATTGTCTCTAGAAAGAGAGGGTTTCTCATGACTTGTTTCTCTTTGGCTTTCTCCATGGCTAGCACACTGATCTTGATCAAATCTTCTCCTTCCCAAGCATCTAGATTTGCTAAATTAGGGGTCAAGATTGACAACAATGACGGTTTGATGGATGGAGTATGTATTACATTCTGAATGACATACATGTATTCACTCTTCATAGGCATCTCCATAACTATTGTTTCATTAGTTTGATTGTCTTCCTCATTATTCAAATCTGTTGAATCTTTGTTTGGAACTTTATCTTGTTGTAAGGAAGTGTTATCAGTGCATACCTTCTTTGTCTCCTCAGTGCTGACAAATGATTTTTCAAATTTTTCCATGTCATTGTTAGAGGCGGTCATGGATATCTTAACATCATCAATCACAATAGTTTCTTTTGAATCTTTGGTTGTATCAGAAGGTGTTGAAACATTGGGTGCTGAATCCTATGGACCTGTCATATGCTCACTTTGAATCACTAGTTCTTTATCCTATTTGGGAGGGACTGGAGTAACCTTTGTTGTAGGAGTCATTATGGATACATATGTCTATCTATAAATACTCTCTCAAAATCTTTCTGAGTCTCTTCACCAGCTAGTTCATACTCTTTGTTCATGATATGAAGTATTCTTGTTTTGGTTCTGAGATAAGGTTTTACCAAATCCAATAGTATAGCTTTTTCATCATGTGAGCAAACAGGGAGAAGATTGTCTAATGTTTCTTCTCTATTCCTCATATCATCTTCAATTTCTTACATTTTTAATACATCAAGTATGTTCCATACATTGTCTGGTATGACTGTTTAAAGTTCCAATACTATCCTCCTAAACTTAATCATGTGAGAGATAATCATAGAATGAATTTCTTATTTGTCTATCTCTTGGTATTTTTCATAGACATTCTTGATAGATTTTAGTCTTCCTTCATTAACAATTTTATTCTTAAGGACTATTATACTAGGTCTGAATACTACCTTAGGAGGGGCTTGAGTGTTCTTTACCTTGATCCTTGTTTTCCTTGAGGATGGATGACCTATGGGAACATGCTTTCTCCTTCTAGTCAACTTACTTGGTACTGATGGTGGAGATACTTCCAAATCAATAGTATTGAGAATACAAATGTTCTTTCATCAGATTTCTTCATCTTCTCCTTAGGGATATCATCAGATTTTTCCATTTTCACCTTTGTAGCAATTTTCTCAAGTTCTTTTTCAATCTTAGCTTCCCTAGCCTTATCTAGGTATTATTGAGTGACACCATGAACTCTTAGGATGTTAGATATAATCCTTGATGCCTTTCTTTTATTGTATGTGTTGTATAAAACAAAATCAACTTGATTTGTTTTTTCTCTCTAAGTACCCCATCTAGGTTAATTAGGGTCCTTAGGTGTAGATAAGAGGACTTGTGCATATCCTTCCAAAACTTGTTCTTCAACTTCATATCCAAGTGGATGAATCCATTTATTTCTAGGATCAACTACCTCCATGCAAGTACAGTCAGTTTCCACCATGAAGCATATGGTGTCTTTGTATTTCTAAACTATCTTCTCTGATAATCTGAACCTCTTCTACATTTTGATCTTAAATGTTTTTATCTCCATATCCATAGAGTCCTTAGCACAACTCTCCGATGTAGCCTTTAATGAAATTTGTGACATGGTAGGTTTACTCCTATCTAGGTAAAGATTAGCAACTTTACCAACAATGTGAAAGTATAGATAGATGATCAAAGAGCCAAATCTGAATATCTTGCTCTTATCATGCTTGATAGCTCTAATGTTTTCAATCAACTATGTGCATAATATCTCACATAGATTGTACTGAATATTATCCTTTATCATCTCTATTGCTGCCAAGACAGTAGCTACAGATACACTGTTCAGTATGCTTGTGTGCTGGAACTTATAACCTAGTATCATAGTGACTAATTTGATGTTATTTTCCTTAATGGGATCAATAGTCATTCTGCACCTATCACTCCTGGATAAGCATTCTTGTTCAACCTGCTTCATAACATCCTTACTAGTGGGAAGAACTGGTTCAATCTTAAGAAGTCCAGTCATATTATGAATTAGGTCTGCAGTAATGTGGACAGGAGCTTCAACAATCCAATATAGGTCATCATGTATCCTTCTCAGTAGGATTTTAACCCATTCTGGCTCATAGAACTCCTGGGCATTAGAATACTTTAATATAGGGTTGTCTGTGAGATGTACATATTCATCTTTGAATGAATAGTTTGGTTTCATCATCAAAGCCATAAGAGTAGCTATATTTTTATCTCTAATAGTTTCCTTCTTGCAGTAAATATACGTGTAAATGTCATCTACATGTACGACTCCTAACAGAGTCTTAGAGAATGCTCCCTCAACATCATCTAATATGGACTTGAGTGGATGATTCTTGAATACAAATATTTTCCTTTAAGCAATGTAAAATACAATAGGGGTTGCCATACTTACTTGTTAATTCATAAAATAGGGTTTCATGGTAATTCTGAAATGATGTGACTACTAGGGTTCTATTTTAATCTTCAATTCATTCACAAACCAACCAAATTGATAACTTCCAATGCTTTTATGCTCAATGGTCATGTGCTCTATGAATTTTATTATCTCAAATGCAAACAATGAAGATAATCGATTACTTCACTGATTTGTATAAATTTTTTGCATTTAATGCTTGTTACTGTACACATTTTCATTGAGAGTTTCAAACTTTGTTCTGAATTAAGTATAGGCAATGTGTGCATGCATACTACCTTAGTTTTTGATCACATATATGAATCCATAGGTGCATGCTCAGAGGTGAGTATACCAGCCACACAGGGGTTTAGAGATAGAATAGCTCCCCCTAAGACCATGAGGGTCAACTAACCAGAAGTATAAGGTGTGTCTACTAAGGATGCATCAACTACCTTATTCTCATCATTATCCTTCTTTACTTCAACCCAAATTTTATCTGAATATGCTTATCTTGTACAAACTTAACTTCTCTTGATTCTTCAAAAAGTGACTTTTTAGGATTCTCTTGTCTTTGTGCTCTTGACCTATAAAACATTGATGTTATTATTCATCATGCTGCACTGCTTGGTTGTGTGTCCATTGTAATTACATATCTAACATGTAATGCTTTGATAGTTTCTTTGAGGTTGATTTAGATTTCTTTGATTCTGTTGTGACTGATTTCTTTGACTTGTTCTAGAATGTATAGCTCTGTGACCAATCTTATTATAGGAGTAACAATAACCATTGAAGGTTCTTACCTCTTTACATTCTCTTTCCAAGTGTCCATGCTTTTTATAGGTATAAAAAGTATATTTAACTACCTTGTGTTCATCTTTGGGTGGTTCTACTTTAGCCTCTTCAAGATTTTCAGTTTTCTTTGCTTCTGCAGATTCTGTTTGAGCTTTCTTTCTTTCTTTCTTGCATTGAATTGATCTCAATTTGAGCCACACTGTATCCAACACTAGTATTATCACCTTTTAGCTCCTATGCATAAAGCTGTGATTGAATTAGATAAGAACTTGTGTGTAGTTTATCAATCTTGTCTTTTTCTTATGTTAATTCAGATTCCATCTTTTTCTTAATGTTTTCAAATTCCAAGATTTTCATGTTTTCTTACATAAGTTCATCATCTAATTGTTTACTCTCTTTGGTCTTTTATTCAATAGCTGTTAGGATATCTGTAAGCTATTAATTTAAATCTTCAATATTATATTTTAAAGACATGTTCTATTCATTCAATTTCTTGACCATTTTTCCGAAATCATTTGTGGAGCAATCTTTCAAATATTTTCTTAATTTCTTGATAAGCATTTGGGAGCCATCAACCTTTAGTTTTAGTTCTTCATTTTCTTTTTTAGATCTATGAAGATCATCAAGGGCTGCTTCAAGATTCTTTTTAGATGTTTAGCTTCTACTAAACCCATGATCTCCTCAAGTGGTTTAACTTTCTTTCAGAGGACCAGAGCTCTGATACCAATTGTTGGAAACACTCAGAGGGGGGGTGAATCAATGTTTGACTAATTATTATATTTCAGAAATTTGAACATAAATCAAATGGATAACATATGAAGCATAACTCAATAACACATAACACTTGATATTTTTATGGGGAAACATTGATCAGAGGAAAACCCTGGTGGGAATTAGTACCCACAAATAATTGTACTAGTATAATGAACCTGTTAAAGTTCATTTGCCATGTTAGGAGTAGTCTTTACAATGTAAGTATAATGAACCTATTAGGAATCTTTACAAAAAACCTATTAAGGGTGAGGACTCACTATCCGAGAGCTCACTACTCAATTAAAGAAGGCTATAACCTCCTGAAGATAGATATCTAAAATTTGAACTGCTGAAGTGACACAACTATCTGATCAATTCCTTTTATGCGCCAATGCTTTGATCTCTTAAAATAATTAATCTCATACTTACTAGTTCATACTACCCTTCATTGTCTCTTCTATGCATATTCTCATCTCTTACACGCATTACAATAATGCATATTAAGTATATATACATACTGAATAGACGTGACCATAAATAAGACCTTAGTCGGCCCAAAAATTTATACAATGCTTCCAAAAAAATTAACTTAAGAGTGTTTATAGTAATGTTTAATACATAATTGCTTTCTTATTACAATAGGTGCATAGCCTTTACCAAACAAAATATTATATGCTAATCCAAAAACTATGGTCGGCTCCATACTCTGTTTTATGAACTGTTTAGTGCACTTAATCTTTCTGCAGCTACTATGTACTATCATTATGTACCATGCATGTATTGGGTAAGAATACAAACATATCATAGAGCTTATGTATGAATTCACATAGCCTGATTTGATCTTGCGCATATGTTCTGGTGCTCTGATCGACTGCATAACTCTTTTTTGTTATGTCTTTGTATATGACTTGTTTTCCATAATGACAACATAAAATAAGTCATATTCTCCCCAAGAGTTAACTTTCCAATAAATACATGTAACAAAAACAACAAATATGACACAATAAATGAAATCAAACAATATTTATATGATAAAAAATAATAATAAAGGAAATTATACCTCATCTAGAAGAGAAATAAATGAACAAGATTCATCAACCTAATGGATAAGATCATGATTGGTGCACTAAGATACTTAGATATTTGAAAAAGAGATTGGGCATAGACATTCTTTTCAATAAATTTTGGCTATAAATTCATTATGGTGTGTGTAATTTATTTAATTCTTTTTTATCTCTTGAGGCAATCTAAGGAGGAAA
>MU225365.1:317372-334081 GCA_018584345.1 Thuja plicata
TAATGACTGATATGACATTCTGAACTCGGTAGACTCTGTCTAATGACTGATATGACATTCTAAACTCGGTAGACTCTGTCTGATGACTGATATGACATTTGTGTAACATCAAGGACAACACACAATTTAAACAATTGTTTCCAACAACATTGATCTAAACTTGGTATTATGAGCTTAAAATAGATTTCAAAATCTGAAATTCTATAGTTTTATATGTGAATAGATCATTTGATATTTCAATTTAATCATTGGTTATGAAAGTATCTTAACCGAGAAAGAATTAATAATCCTTTCTATACTGAGATACATCCCAAGGAGTATCAAAAATTTTGGTCATGAAGATAGCATGAGATTCTAGATACCATTTGACAAACTACACAGGGTTTGGTCATAGAAGGTATCATAGAGATGCCAGATATCAAAGTGACAATTCTATTCTATGTTTTTTTAACCTTTAACAAGGTTGGCTCTTCACCGAGCTCACTTTAAAAGAGTGAAACTTTTGAGTTACCAGTCCTAAGTAGTTTTTCCCTTAATAGAGTTTCCACGTTAAAAATCCATGTGTCAATGTGTTTATGAGTCATTACTTTAGTATTTTCTATTACACATTACTAAATATGGATTGATCGGTATACACTAAGAACTTTACTATTTTTCGATAAATGGAATATTGGTAATCAGTAAACAGTAAGAATAAGGTTTAACAATGAACTCCGAGTAGTAGTTATTTGTTAAGATTGTTGGAAGGGATTCATCTTACAAGACTGAAGATAACTAGATGCTTACTATTGTGTTACTAAGTTTTTGGGTTGATTTATTGGAATATTTTTTAGGCCACTGATTCACCCCCCAACCCCCCTTCTCATTTATTCTAATAATTGGCATTAGAGCTTGTGTTCTTAGAAAGGGAGTTGAAAATCTCAAGCAAACAATCACAAGATGAACAAATAAGATGTGCCCAAGTTTAATAAAGACAACTTTGCATCATGGAAAAGAAGAATAAGACTCCACCTATCAGGTATTGGTAATGATGTTACTAACTACCTAGATACTGAATATGTGTTTCCTAAAGGACCTCACACACTTGATAAATTGAGATAAAATCATGAGAATAGCAGCATGATGATAGAACTTTCGTCCTCACTCTTCGATGCTGAGTTTGAAAATATCAAAACCTGCACCGCTACAAAGCAATTGCGGGATAAATTTAAGTTGGTACATGGAGGATATGCTAATTTACTAAGATCCAAGTAAAAAATTGTAAGAGGGAGGTTTGATGACCTAAGGATGAAAGAAGGAGAAAATATCACTTAGTATAGCTGCAGAATCAAAGAGGTAGTCAATGCTATCAGAGGAGTTGGAGGCATACTAGAAGAAGAGACAGTGGTAAGTAAAATCCTAAGAACCTTACTACATGTATATTCTATTAGAGTATCTTCCATACAATAAATGAGAGAAGCTTAAAACAATAATATTACTCTAGATAGTCTAATTGGTCGACTGATTTCATTTGAAATGAATAACTTTAATAATAGTGTCTTACCATCTATAGAATCTCCATTCAAATCTTCTTTTAAAATAAGTAAGTCAAGTCATAAACACACTATGAGGACTGATAGTGAAAGTGAAAGTGATGACCAAGGACTTCATGAGATTAAAGCACTAATGAAAAGAAGATTGCAGAGAGGAAAAGGTAGATACAAAGGTAAATTACCAATTGTTTGTTTTAATTGTAAAAAGGTTAGACACTTTGTTGCAATATGTCCTAACAGAAGAAAATATGACAGAAGTAATGATAGAATATATGAAAATAAGTTTGACCGAGGTGATAACAGAGATTACCAAAGAAACCGACAATATGACAGAAGAGATACCTGACACTACAAGGACAAAGGAAAGAAAGATTGTTACCTAAGTTAGAATAGAGCTGATGATACTCGCACCGAATCTGATGAAGACATTGATATGGTGTTTGTATCCATGAAGGATGATTCAAACAAAGAAGAAAGGTATGTAGATAATGCACTCATATCTAAGGTTAGTAAGAATGAGGGTATGTGCAGGATCATGGTATGCCAAACTAGGCCTTAAGTGGCAATAAAAATTCATAAAATCAGGGTTAGAAAAGTTGACGTAAAAAATTGGACAAGTCATAAATCTTATATCAAAAATGTGTAAGTAGAAAATCTGTATCAAATTGAATCTAGTTTCTAAGCTACTATCCCTTATTAAAAAAAAAAAATTCTATATGGTGAAATTTCAAATTTCAATGTAGTAGTATGAAAATTTCAAGAAAAAGATAAGAAGAAGGTGTATGTCTGACCACCTTAAACACAATCAAATGATAATATTTTTTTACAAGATTCTAGATATAAGTAGGAGACTCATGTTTGGATGTGACACATATTTTTTTTTAATTTTTTTCCAAGTAAATAATTAATTATGATTTTTCTACTACAACTTTTCCAGAATATAAAAAATCTCGTATCTAAACACCTTAACTTAGTGTAAAATTCATCAAATTGAAGTTTTTTAGTTTTTAATTGTAGTAGGAAAAGCATAGAATGTGACTCATGTTTTGGATTTCAAAAATGTTATACCATTTTAAAGTTATAAATATTTTTCAATCAGTCTATCAATCAAGACTAAAAAGATAAGAAGTAGGCGCATGTCTGACCACCTTAAACACAATCAAATGATAATATTTTTTTACTAGATTCTAGATATAAGTAGTAGATTAATATCCAGATGTGACGCATATTTTTTTGTAATTTGTTTCCAAGTAAATAATTAATTATGATTTTTCTTCTACAACTTTTCCAAAATATAAAAACTCTTGTGTGTGACCACCTTAACTTAGTCTAAACTTCATCTTTAATTATAATTTTTTTTGTTTTTTTCTTGTAGTAGGCAAAGAATAGAATGTGGCACATGTTTCAGACTTAAAAAATGATATAATATTTGAAAGTTATAGCTATTTTTCAATTACTCTACCAATCAGGACTACTTTTTCACATTGCCACTTTTTGGCATACCATTATCCTGCACATACCCATGATGTCTGGATTATAAATAGTCGTTGCACTCACCACATGACCGGTGATAAAACAAAATTTGAAACTTTTGAATACTATAATGGTGGATCAGTAATACTGCATAATGACACACCTTGTCCAATTAAAGGTAAAGGAACCATAATTTTGAATAACCTGATCAAATGTGAAAATTCTTACTGGGTAAAAGGACTTAATTATATTCTATTGAGTGTTTCACAGCTAAATAAAACATGTCACCAAGTAGCATTTAAAAATGAGACGGTAAATTTCTTCAATAAATCAGGAAGGTTGATCGGAACTGGTGAACATACAAAAGGTAACCTTTTTTATCTTGATGACATCAATACCACTTGTTTTATGACTAGGAACGAAGACACATGGTTGTGGCATAAGATATTATGTCATGTGAATTTTAACAACATGATAAAGATAATAAATAAAAGAAGAGTAAAATGAAAAAGTCTTGTTTCAAGAGTAAAGCTCATACATCTAATGCAATTCTGGAATCGGTCCATACTGATTTATGTGGACCCATGAGGATAAAAAGTTACTATGGTGATTGGTATTTCATTCTCTTTCTAGATGATTATTCTAGAATGATGACAGTTATGTTCTTAAAAGATAAATTAGAAGCATTCAAGATGTTTAAATGGTATAAGGCTATGGTAGATAAACAAAGTGGTAAGGAATTGAAATGCTTAATATCAGATATAAGAGGAGAATTTATTTTAGATGAATTCACTAACTTTTGTAATGAGCATGAAAATAAAAGAAAAGTTTCTTCACCAAGAACACCACAGAAAAATGGGATTGCTAAAAGGAGAAATTGATCAATTTTTGATTGTGCAAGAATACTGATGATTGAGAAAAGCATCACTCAAACATTCTGGATGGAATCTGTTAGTATTGCTATCTACACATTGAACATAGTAAAATTGAAGGACACAAAGAAGACACCCTATGAGCTTTGTTATGGTTACACACTCGATGTAAGTTACTTCAGAATCTTTGGTAGTTAATGTTATATTTTGAAAGAGGATAGAAATGGAAAGCTTGACTCCAAAAGTGAATAAGGTATCTTTCTAGGGTATTCCACCAAAAGCAAGGCTTATAAATGTCTTAACAATTCCTCTTACAAGATCATTGAAAGTACAAATGTAAGAATAGACGAATTTGGAGAGAAGAATAATAAGGAAAGCATAAAATAACCACAAGACTAAAACAAAATTGTTTACACCAAAGAACCTGACACTCTACCTAAGCTATAGTGTATCGCTCTTGAGCAATAGAACATTGTACCTAAGCATCAGGCTGCAATTACCGAAAATCAGGAAAATACTCAAGATGATGTTCCAAGCGATGGAGATTAGAATGAAGGTCAAGAGGATGATTAGAATGATGGACAAAGAGTTGAACAAAAAATTTCCAAGTATGTCAGAAGACATCATTAATAGAATTAGATCATAGGAGGTTGGGATGAGAACAAGAAGTAAGGCACTAAACATTACATGTTTACTTTGCGATTTTGAGCCTAAATCTATTAATACTTAACTTGAAAATGAAGAATGGGTCAGTGTTATGAATGAAGAAATAGAATGAAAATGAAACAAGAATGCCATCAGTACCAAATGGATATTCAAAAACAAGCTGAATGAGAATGGAGTAGTCACAAGGATTAAAGAAAGATTAGTATGTAATGGGTATGCACAAGAAGAAGGTATTGATTATGGACAAGCCTTTGCACCCATTTCTAGACTAGAAGGAGTTATAGTCTTACTTTCTTATGTTGCATTCAAAGGATTCAAGGTATACCAAATGGATGTCAAATATGCATTCCTAAATGGAATACTTGAAGAAGAGGTATACATTGAACAAACAGAAGGGTTTGTTGATCCAAACAAGACAAATATGTTATGTAGACTATACAAAGCCTTGTATAGGTTGAAACAAGCACCTACAGCCTTCTATGAAATACTTCACTCCTATCTCACAAGCATTGAATTTGTAAGAACATGTGAAAATAACAATCTGTACTTAAAAGAAGATATTAATGGTAACATTATGATTGCTGAAATATTTGTTGAATATATCATATTTGGGGGTAGTGAAATTTTATGTAAATCCTTTGCTAATGAAATGAGCATAGAGTTTGAAATGTCTATGTTTGGGGAGATCAAATTATTTCTTGGTCTATAGATTATTCAACAAGATGCAGGCATATATATCACTCAGTCCAAATACATCAAGGAAGTGTTGAATATATTCAAGATAGAATATTCAAAGCCAGTTGGCACACCTATGGAAACTGGATGTAAGCTTACAAAAGAAGACAAATCAAATGAGGTAAATCAGACCTTGTATAGATCAATGATTGGAAAACTAATGTATGTTGTTCATACTAGACTAGATATAACAGATGTAGATGGAATAGTTGTAAGATTCTCTGCTAATCCAAAAGAACCACATAGGACTATTGTCAAGAGAATTTTGAGATATCTAAAGAAAACCAAAGACCATGGCTTATGGTATAAGCAAAAGGGTAAATTTGAGCTTCAAGTCTATAAAGATGTTGATTGGGCTGGAAACCTAGATGAAAGGAAGAGCACAACTGGAGGTGCATTCTTCATGGGTGACAAACTTGTCACATGGATCAGCAAGAAGCAAGGATGCATATCATAGTCTACTGCAGAAGCAGAATATGTGGCTACTACTACAAAATGCTCAAATATTGCATGGATGAAACAATTACTGAAAGTTATGAATATCAAGATTCTTGAACCATTGATTATCTATTGTGATAATATCAGTGCAATAAAAATTTGCAAGAATCCGGTCATGCATGCTAAGACTAAGCATATAGAAATCAAGTATCATTACTTAAGAGAAAAAGTGCAAGAAAAAGAAGTGATACTAGAATATGTTCAATCCAAGGAGCAATTAGCTGACATATTTACCAAGCCATTACTAAAAGATACATTTGAGTACCTAGTGCCAGAGTATCTTGGGTCCTTGGCAATCCTGCTCAACCAAAAAAATGTTTACTACATTCCTTGGTTTGTTCTTTGTTTCTCTTCTTCTATTGCTTGGCATGCTTCCCGATTTGCTCAGTCATGCCTATTGTTGTTGCTCGACTCTTCTTTGGCCGAGTGTTCTGTTTCTTGGTCATGCCCTTGCCGAGTTGGTATATTTTTGGAGTTGGAGCTGTCGGAAACTTCTTCATTTAATTTTCATGTCTAGATTTATTTGGGATCTATCTTGGGATCCCTGTGACCCTAGATCTGGGTCTCTCCTTTCAGTTTTGAGAGCCAACTTCCTTGTTGGTCTCTTGTATATATTCTTTTGTATGTTCTTATTTTCATAGAAGTATTAGAGCAAGAATGCAAATGTTAAGATATTGAAGATCCAAGATCTTTTTTGTAAGAAGATCAAATTGTAATACATTTCTTTATATATGGCCATAACCAGGAAGGACTTAAAGCCTAGCATGTGTTAATTTTAATAATATAATAATGATCTATGTGTTTCTCTCGCTCTCTCACTATGTTGTTGTGTTATTTCCATATTATATCTACAAGATGGTTGTTTTTGGTGTGCCCTAGGCCCCATCTCTAGCCTCCTTGCATCAGGTGGTATCAGAGCGAGTTAAGATTTGTGGCTCCTTCATGTAAGCTCTAAAGATATTTGTTGTAGGGTGACATGTTGTGATCTTACCAACAATTGCAGAGAGTTTCAAGATGGTTCGTGGGAGAGGAAATGTTGATCAAGGTCTAGCTGATATGCTTAGATAGATGGATGCAAGATTGGAAGCTCTTGAAACAGCCCAACATAGAGGAAGACATCTTGAAGATGTTAGTGATGATGAATTTGAATATGTTCAAGGTGGAGCTGCACCTACACCTTTGATGGATCAAGAAGAGGAAAGATTCTTGAGAGATTTGAAAAGTCTGAAGTCTACACCTCAGTTTAATCCTCCTGAGTATAGTGGAAAGTTAGATTCTGATGAATTGATTGACTAGATCACTGAGATGGGAAAATATTTTGAATATGAGAATGTTGCAGAAGATAAGTAGGTGAAGATTGCAAGAACAAAATTGAAAGGTCATGCATCCTTATGGTGGGAACATCTACAATTGGACAGAAAGAAGAAAGGTAAAGACAAAATCAAGGTATGGGATAAAATGGTGAACAAATTGAAAGGCAAGTTTCTTCCTTGTGATTACCAGAATAACTTAGTTTGGAGAATGCAAAGTTTGAAGCAGAAAGATAAGTTAGTCAAAGACTATACTAAAGAATTCTATAAATTAGACATCATATCTAGACATGTTGAAGATGAGGTGGAAATAATTGAAAGATATCTGAATGGCTTGAGAAGTTCCATACAAAATGAGATCAGTTTGGTCAAGATGGAAGGCATTGAAGAGGCATAGCAATTTACCCTAAAAGCTAAAGAAAAGTTGAAAAAGGTATGAATAAAGACAAAGAGGAAGAGGAGGTAGATTCCCTAGAGGAAGAGGTAGATCTCATGGTGAAAATAGTATATCCAAACTAGACAAGTCAAATATAGACACATGTCAAGACAAAGGCAAGACTGAATGGAAAGGTGCAAATTTGTACAGAGGAAAAGGTAATTACTCCAGAGGTGGATATAGTAGAAGAGGATTCCAAGTAACTTGTTACAATTGTGGTGAAGAAGGACACAAATCCTTTGAATGTACACATGCTAACAAGAAGGTTGGCAGTAGCAGAAATGCATTAGTGCAAGATGAGTCATCAAATGAACCTAAGAATGTCATGATCAAAAGGATACTATGGAGTGAGAAAGATAAGCAAGATCATGTTAGGAAAAGTTTGTTCAAAACCAGATGTAGAGTTGGTGACAAGGTTTGGAAATTCATTGTTGATAGTGGAATCTTAGAGAATCAGGCATCTGGAGATATGGTTACCAAGTTGCAATTGGAAAGGATGAAGCATCCAAATCCCTATCATATCTCATGGATCAAAGATGAGCATACATTAATGGTGACTGAACAATGTTTTGTGAATCTAAAAATTGGAAAATATTATCATAAGCTGTTGTGTGCTATCATGCCTATGGATTGTTGTCATATTTTGTTGGGTAGACCTTGGAAATATGATAGACATGCTATACATGATGGAAGGTTGAATAGATATTCTATTTGGGTTGATGGTAAGAATCAAATTTTGTTACCTTTGATTGAAGAATATGTTCATGAATTATGTACATCTGTGAAAGTTTGTATAATGGAAGGTAGAAAGTTTGTTAAAGATATGAAAATAAATGATATATGTTATGCTTTCATTCCTAACAAACCAAGTAAGAATGTAGAAGATGGCATACCTACAAAAGTTGAGAATTTGCTGAGTGAATACAAAGAAATCATTTCAGATAATGTACCTGATAGTTTTCCACCAATCAAAGCTATAAGTCATTGTATGGATCTAATTCCTAGAGCTAGTTTACCAAATAAAGGACCACATAGGTTAACACCTACCGAGAATGAAGAGCCTAATCGACAAGTTCATGAGTTATTGAACAAAGGTTTAATCAGAGAAAGTTTGAGTTCATGTGCAGTACCAGCTATGTTGGCACCTAAAAAGAATGGAGAATAGAGAATGTGAACTGATTCCAGACCAATAAACAAGATCACAGTGAAGTATAGGTTTCCTATACCAAGAATGGATGACATAATGGATTGTTTGAGTGGAGCAAAGTATTTTACCAAAATTGAATTGAAAACTGGATATCATTAGATCAGAATTAGAGAAGGTGATGAGTGGAAGACTACTTTCAAGACAAAGGAAGGTTTGTATTAGTGGTTGGTTATTCCTTTTGGTTTAACTAATGCACCCAGTACATTTATAGGGCTGGTGAATGAAGTTTTGAATAAATTTTTGAATAAGTATGTGATTCTATATTTGGATGATATTTTGATATTCAGTAAGACTAGAGAAGAATATTTGATGCATATAAAACAAGTATTGTAGAGATTAAAAGAGGAAAAGTTACTGATAAATCTAAAGAAGTGTTCCTTCATGAAAGAAGAGCTTGTGTATTTGGGTTTCGTAATTTTAGCTGATGGTTTGAATATGGATCCAAAAAAGGTTGAAGCTATAGTGAGTTGGCCTACACCTAAGAATGTTATAGAGGTGAGATCATTTAATGGATTGGCAAGTTTTTATAGGAATTTTATCATAAATTTCAGTTCTATTTGCAATGCTATGACTGAGGCAATGAGAGGAGACAAAAGAGAGTGAAAATTGACACATGGAGCTGATAAAAGTTTTGAAGCTTTAAAGTTGAATGTTGTTGACTTACCTGTGCTATCCTTACCTAATTTCAATAAGGTATTTCAAGTTGAATGTGATGCAAGTGGAAGTGCAATTGGATCTGTATTGACTCAAGAAGGTAAACCTGTTGCTTTTTTTAGTGAAAAGTTGAATGATGCAAAGAGAAAATATTATGTCTATGGTCAAGAGTTCTATGCTATTGTGCAAGCTATGAAGGAATGGAGACATTAATTGATGCCAAATGAATTTGTGTTGTATACTGATCATAAGGCTTTACAGTATTTGGGTAGTCAGAATAAGTTGAATCAGAGATATATGAAATGGGTTGAATATTTGTAGAGCTTTACTTTTGTAATTAAGCATAAGAGTGTAGTTTCTAACAGAGTTGTTGACACATTAAGTAGAAGAAGATCTTTGTTGACTGAAATGAGAATTGAAGTTCTTGGCTTTGATAACATGAAGAATTTGTATGAAAATGATCCTGATTTTTTAGAGTAGTAGAGAGTGTGCAGAGCACCTAATACAAATCAATCAAGTAAGTATGAAGACTATTTCATTCAGGAAGATATGTTGTTCAAAGGAATTGAGTTGTGGATACAAAGAGGTTCAATGTGAACTAATTTGATTAAGGAGAAACATAGTAGTGGATTTGTTGGACATTTTGGCACTGATAAAATAGTGAGTCTGCTAAAGGAGAGGTACTTTTGGCCTCAGTTGTATAAAGATGTTCAAAAATTTGTAAGAAGTTGTGGAGTTTGTCAAGTTGCAGAGGGAGTAAGTGAGAACACTAGTTTGTATACACCTTTAACTTTTCCTGAGAAACCTTGGAGTTATATAAGCATGGATTTTGTTCTTGGCTTACCTAGGACAGCAAGAGGTAATGATTCTATATTTGTTGTTGTGGATAGATTTTCTAAAATGACACATTTCATACCATGTAAGAAAACATCAGATGCAGTGCATATAGCAGATCTTTTCTTCAAAGTGATTATCAGATTGCACGGATTACCAAAGAGTATCATCTCTCATAGAGACAGTAAGTTTGTAAGTTATTTTTGGAGAACACTTTGGAAGAAGCTGAATACTGAGTTGAAATTTAGTTCTATATTTCATCCATAAACTGATGGACAAACATAGGTTGTAAACATAATTTTGGGTAACTTGTTGATATGTTTAGTTGGAGACACACCAAGAAATTGGGATTTGATGTTGGCACAAGAAGAGTTTGCATACAATAGTTCAGTAAACAGAAGTACTGGAAAGACACCTTTTGAGATTGTTCATGGAACACAACCTAGAGATATATTATATTTGAGAGACATTATTGGTGAAGAGAAAAGAAGTTCTGAAGCAGAGGAATTTGCAAAATTTATGAAGACATTGCATGAGGATGTAAATCAAAAGCTGGAGAAAAGTAATAAAAAATACAAAGATCATGTAGACAGATCAAGAAGATATAATACATTTGAATTTTGTGATTCTGTGGTGGTTCATTTGAAGAAAGGAAGATTTCCTATTAGAACATATGGGAAACTGAAGATGAACAAATTTGGTCCTTGTAACATACTAAGAAGATTTGATAGTGGAAATTCTTACAAAGTTGAATTACCTGATGACATGGATATATCACCTATATTCAATATTTTAGACTTGTATAAATATCAAGAATCTGATGAAGAAGTAATAGTACCAAGTGATTATCGTAAGAAGCAAATAGAGGAAGTTGAGACAATATTGAAACAAGAGTTGGCAGAAGTACAAGAGGAAAAGAATACATGTAATATCTGGTAAAGTGGAAAAATAGAACGATTAAGGACTCATCTTGGATTTCTCAATCTAAGTTGGAATCATTTTAGGTTGGACCTGATACATGATTCAGGGAATCATTTCTTCTCAAACCTAGGTGTCTGATGTAGGAGCATCTTGGGTCCTTGGCAATCCCACTCAACCAAAAATATGTTTACTACATTCCTTGGTTTGTTCTTTGTTGCTTGGCTTTTGTTGCTCGACATGCTTGTCGAGTTGCTCAGTCAAGTGTGTTGTTGTTTCTTGGCTCTTCTTTGGCCAAGTGATGTGTTTCTCAGTCATGCCCTTTCCGACTTGGTTTATTTTTGGAGTTAGAGTTGTGGTTGACTTCTTCATTTAATTTTCATGGCTAGATTTATTTGGGATCTATCTTGGGATCTGTGTGGACCTAAATTTGGGTCTATCCTTTGGGTTTTGAGTACTGAATTCCTTGTTGGTCTTTTGTATATATATTCTTTTGTATGTTCTTAGTTTGGTAGAATTCTTAGAGAAAGAATGCAAATGTTAAGATATTGAAGATTTGAGATCTCTGTTGTAAGAAGATCAAATTGTAATACCTTTCTTTATATATGGCCATAACCAAGAAGACCTTAAAGCCTAGCATGTGTTAATTTTTATAATTTAATAAAGATCATTGTGTTTCTCTCTCTCTCTCTCTCACTATGTTTTTGTGTTAATTCCACATTGAATCTACAAGCTAGTTGGTTTTGGGTGTGCCCTAGGCCCCATCTCTAGCCTCCATGTGTCAGTACCTAAGATAAAGACTAGGGGTCCAACCCTTCTCTATTGGTCACTAAGCTGACTAGGGAATTGCATCAACCTATACATAAATCAGAAGATCATTCATGTTGATGCAAGAAAGAAAATGGATTGCAAAGATACATCTCTACATAGAAAGGCACAAATCTGCACCAAACACCATAAATTTTGGCTAATACAGATTTGTATTACTGATAGATAGGGAAATTCAAGGAGCACATTATAAAAAGATAAAAGGATATAACTTTGAAATAGTAAAAATTTACTTTAATATTTTTGTCAAAGGGAAAGATATTTGAAGGGAGAGAAGTTACTAAGAATTTGAAGAGAGATAATATCTAGAATATCCAAAGGGAGAGATTACATATGAAATATCCATCAAAGAGAGAGAATATCAAAAGGGAGAGAATACTAACTAAGGGAGAGATTAGTGTAATAAGAAAAAGAGATGATCGAGGAAAGGAATAGTCAAGGGAGAGAACATATTAGGAACAACAACATAAGATGATACATCTATCTAAGATGTTAAGTTGATCACCGAAACGTAGAAAGATAATCCATGACATTAAATCAATTAAAGGATTGTATTATCATTGATTTCAACTTGATAAAATCTAATTGGTTATATACAAAGTGTCAAAGAATTCAGAGAATTAGAAACATAAATATTATTCTCTTAGTAATGCATAAAAGATCAGCACTCACTAAGTGACTACAAACATTGAAGGTTAGTGCACCTCGACGGATAGAGGAACCCAAAAGTAAAGTCACAGTGTTACCCAAGAAAGTAACCTGAGCAAGCATTACTGATGAGCAGAACTTCACATTGATGCCCGACTGATAGACAACCCTGATGGAAAAACAACCTCGACAGACAGACAACCTCGATGGAGATGCCCAAGGAAAACTAAAGTGTTGACCAAAGCTATCAAAGAGTAAAACACCAAAAATAATTGAAGTTTAGAAATGAAAAAATACTTAGCTAGAAAGAGATAAAGATAGATTAAACTATTTGTTAATATTTTTTTCATCGACAAGTTAAAGAAAGAGATAAGTGAATGATTTAAAGTTGTTTTATTCCAGTTGTGAAGGAGAAATCTATGGGATAAAACTGAAGTAAAGCATTAAAGAAAGAATGGCTAAAATTGTGGACCACGCCAAGAACAAGAAAGTAAAGAACTAAGAAATGGTGATATCTTGTCTAATAAAAGACAATCTAATTCATTATGAATTAGGGGAGAAAATATAAAAAGATGATGTTAGAGAGAAATAGATGAAGAACAATTTCATACAGTGCTGATCAATCAAGCTGAGGAAAGAGCTAAATATTTATGTGCACACCAAGCAACAGAGAACCACAACATCACCAAGAGGAAAGAAGTGGAGAAAAGGTCTTTCACATTGACCATAAAGGTATTACAAGATTACAATAGTGTCATGCCCAAAAATTTGCGCCCAAAAATGCAACAATTTTTTTAAAAAAAAAGGTGAAGTTAAATAGTGATGCTATTGTCAAGATGGTCTAAAGGGAATCATGATTGAGTGTCAACATCCCTTAACCCTAATCACTTCTAGAGTTAAAGGTACACAAGTTGAGGGTTATCTAAATTTACATGTCATCTTGATTATTCATTAATAGAGTTTGATGATGCGGAGAAAGAGACAGACTCCCTATCCTCCATCTCTAGGGTTATTCAAAAAATAGGGTTTGCTTAAAAGCTAAAGGATTATGTGTTAATTAAAAAAAAACCCTCTAGATTATGGTACTTCTTTAATATTATTTTTATAGTAGTCAGTATACTGGTCACATATATTGACCAATTAAAAATAACATTAAGAGTCCCTATGTTTACCTAAAAAGTTAATTAGATTTTCCCTTTAAAAATATCTATAATTTCCAATTAAATCTTCATCCTTGATATCTCATTATTATTATTATTATTATTATTATTATTATTATTATTATTATTATTTATTTATTTATTTAATTATCATATTATTATTAATGTCAGGACGGATATAATATTCATAGAGTTGTCTTTCTAACTTAAATGTTTATTCTAACTTAATAACAATGTTGCAATATTCATTTCATGAATTTACAATGAGTGGATAATATAAATGTTATAGGGAATTTATTTAAATACCTAACATTTCCCTCAGTAATTATTATTTTCCTCATTAATATAATTTCCATCATTAATACATTTAACTAGTTCAACTCTTCATTCATAAAATGACTTAACAAAATTTCCTAATAATACTCTAAATAAGGGAATGTTATCCTCCCATTAAAATGAGACAAAAAGGATAAAGAAAATAAATTACTATAGCTTAAAAGGGAGAAACAGTTTCCCCCCTTTTTCCATCTCTATTTGAAATCCCTAACTCTAATTTCAAAATTAGGGTTAGGGTTGATTATGAAATAGACAAAAAGATATTATTTTGTTTTTCCTCTCCCTCATTTTTTTTTCTCTCCAACCCTAGATTTGTTGCCCCCTTTTTTTTTGCGTAAACCTCTTGCAGGTCAACAATGGAGATCAATGGATACAATGGCTACAAACATATACATATATTCATATATATATATATGTATATACTTAATTTGTTGTGTATAAATATATGTATATTTATAAATACCAATCATTTTGCAGGTCTGCATTTTATGTTACATTCAAATATGATGCAATGGCCGACAGCAAGAAGCTATTCTAAATAGTGGCCACATTTTAAAATGGAGGCGGGATTATGAAACATTGGCGGTGTGTTGTGGTGGAGCAGCGAGTAGGCAGCCGCAGCCCCCACCTCCTCCACAGTCTGCGGTGTTAGGTCGTGGCTGTGGGGAGTACAACGTCTGCCAGGGGGGTTAAACCCCTTCCCTCCCACTGCCTTCCTTTAAGGAAGCCCGTGGGAGTTGGGGGGTTGCAGCAAAGCCACAGCCCCTCCCCTTCTTTTTTTTATTATTTTTTTTTGTTTATTTTATTTAAAAGTTAAAAAAAATCAGTGCGCTGTTCTGTATTTATTATTTTATTATTATTTTTTTTGAAAACTTATTTATTATTTTCAAATTTTGTATATATATATTTTAAGTCTCTCTTTTTATTCTATCTAACTATTTGGGAATACAAAAGCCATAGTAAGAAAATAAACACTAAGAAAAGATTGATACACATTCCTATATTAGTACATTCCTTTTATTCTATCAAACTATAACACATGTAAAATGTTTGGAAAGGGTATAGATAATAATGTTTATTTTTTTTTCCAACTTTCAGAATTTTCTTTTTAATAATAAAAGAGTAAATCTTTTGTAGGAATGCAACAACAAAATTTATGCATGAAGCCATCTATAAACCCCTTTTTTTTTAAACACACTCAAATGGTGACAACTAAAGAATTTTTAATTACATATCCTTCTTAGTAGCTATCCAATAAATCTTTTTTACATAGATAACTTCTTCCTACTAACAAGTAGATTAACTTCCAGCCTTTAAGCCTCTTTACATTGTACTCATTTTCTTTATTACATGGCTAATATAAGCCTCATATACTTTACATAAAGGTAACATGATGATGAGAGAACTAACAACTAAATTTCTTTTTTTTCTTCTAATCTTCTTCCACCTTAAATGTGAATTCAATTGTTCAAATCTGCATTACTAAATAAGAACAAGGAGAAACTTGAAACCATGGAGCAGCTCTCCACCCAAGCTAGGCCTCTTATGAGGCCACCCTCGAGCTTGGGGAACCAAAAAAGGGTGGGAAAAGAATTAAAACAATCACAAAAAGAAGAAAACATAAGGATTTTACAATGAACTCCCATTTCCCAAAGGCTTACACAAGGGATCAACCAAGGATCCTTCTTTTGGTGAAGTGGACCAAGTATTCAAGGGAGAAAGCCATCCCACTACATAAAAATTTCAGCCTTCACATGGCTGTCTAAATCATACTCACTTTCACATTTGCAACTAAAACAATATCAAACCCTTATGACCCCCAATGAAACACAATGAGGGAGGCTTCATGGAGCCCATACTCCATGCTTTTTCCCTCTCCTCCTTGAGGAGAGACTCTACACACAGGGCTATCATAGCTTTTCCACCCCTAAGACTACTCTTCCCTCCCAAGGGTGAGTGAGTCTTGATACTCCCATAACAAAAACATATAGAGTAAAAACCAAGGAAAAACTTTGCAACAACACCCAACAACACATTAACCATAAGATTCATGGCTTTTTCAACAAACTCATAACACAACAACAAGAAATTACAAGAACACATAAGATTGTATGAGAGAAAAAGAGCACATAAAAATCCACCAAACTAAAATCCAAGCTTAAGGAAGAGAGTTGTAGAAGAGCTCCCTTTTAGCCAAATCCCTCCTTCCAAGATCTCCAATTCTAGCAATGTCCCTAAAATTAGGGAGTGGGTGTTCAAACTCTCCCACTTGGAGAGTTCCCACTAAAAAGCCCTGTAGAAAGCTCATGGGGAGAAGAAAAGTTCTCTAATTGGCCCCTCTTCCCTACACTCTTACACCATACAAAAAATGGAACTAAGAAAGGAAGCTTGGAAAAAGGTGAAATATGTCTTAACACAAATGTGGAAAGATGTTCTACCCAAGTCAAGCCTCACAAGATTTGATTTTCGTCCAAATTGGGAAATCAACTTTTTGGAAGGGTCACATGGTCAAATAGGGGCTATCCTAGGTTTAAAAAGGCCCTTAACTATTGGTATAACAAGTGGGCTACCTAAAAATGACCCCAAAACACCCCTGGACACT
>MU225365.1:341594-364383 GCA_018584345.1 Thuja plicata
AAATCCCTTTTTTTTTTTTTTAACAGTTTAGAAGGTAAAAGTATACAGAAAATTATAAACAGATTTGATAAAGATGGCTATTTGCAAATTGTGTATATGTATTTTAAATCTCTCTTTTTATTCTATCTAACTGTTTGGGAATACAAAAGCCATAGTAAGAAAATAAACATTAAGAAAAGATTGATACACATTCCTATATTAGTACATTCCTTTCATTCTATCAAACTGTAACACATGTAAAATGTTTGGAAAGGGTATAGATAGTAATGTTTATTTTTTTGTCCAACTTTCAGAATTTTCTTTTTAATAATAAAAGAATAAATCTTTTGTAGGAATGCAACAACAAAATTTATGCATGAAGCCAACTATAAACCTTTTTTTTTTTAAACACACTCAAATGGTGACAACTAAATAATTTTCAATTACATATCCTTCTTAGCAGCTATCCAATAAATCCTTTTTACATAGATAACTTCTTCCTACTAACAAGTAGATTAACTTCCACCCTTTAAGGCTATTTACATTGTACTCATTTTCTTTATTACATGGCTAACATAAGCTTCATAGACTTTACATAAAGGTAAAATGATGATGAGAGAACTAACAACTAAATTTCTTTTTTTTCTTCTAAGCTTCTTCCACCTTAAATGTGAATTCAATCATTCAAATCTGTATTAATAAATAAGAACAATGAGAAACTTGAAACCATGGGGCAGCTCTCCACCCAACCTAGGCCTCTTATGAGGCCACCACCGAGCTTGGGGAACCAAACAAAGGTGGAAAAAGCATTCAAACAATCACAAAAACCAGAAAACATAAGGATTTTACAATGAACTCCCATTTTCCAAAGGCTTACACAAGGGATCAACCAAGGATCCTTCTTTGGGTGAAGTGGAATAAGTACCCAAGGGAGAAAGCCATCCCATTACATAAAAATTTCAGCCTTCACATGGCTGTCCAAATCATACTCACTTTCACATTTTCAACTAAAACAATATCAAACCCTTATGACCCCCAATGAAACCCAACAAGGGAGGTTTCATGGAGCCCATACTCCATGCTTTTTCCTTCTCCTCCTTGAGGAGAGACTCTACACCAAGGGGTGTCATAACTCCTCCACCCCCAAGAATATTCTTCCCTCACAAGGGTGAGTGAGTCTTGATACTCCCATAACAAAACATACAAAGGAAAAACTTTGCAACAACACCCAACAATACATTAACAACAAGATTCATGGCTTTTTCAACAAACTCATAACATAAAAAAAAGCAATTACAAGAACACATAAGATTGCATGAGAGAAAAAGAGTGCATAAAAATCCACCAACCTAAAATCCAAGCTTAAGGAAGAAAGTTGCAGAAGAGCTCCCTTTTAGCCAAATCCCTCCTTCCAAGATCTCCAATTCTAGCAATGTCCCTAAAATTAGGGGGTGGGTGTTCAAACTCTCCCACTTGGAGAGTTCCCACTAAAAATCTCTCTAGAAAGCTCATGGGGAGAAGAAAATTTCTCTAATTGGTCCCTCTTCCCTACACTCTTACACCATACAAAAAATGGAACTAAGAAAGGAAGCTTGGAAAAAGGTGAAATATGTCCTAACACAAATGTGAAAAGATGTTCTACCCAAGTCAAGCCCCACAAGAGTTGATTTTCGTCCAAATTGGGAAATTAACTTTTTGGAAGGGTCACATGGTCAAATAGGGGCTATCCTAGGTTTAAAAAGGCCCTTAACTATTGGTATAACAAGTGGGCTACCTAAAAATGACCCCAAAACACCCCTGGACACTTCACAACCCCTCCAAAAGTCCACTCTAAGAGTAATTTCGAAATTTCAATGAGGTGACCACACTCCCATCTCCCAACCCAAGGTATGCACATGGGGATTCACCAATGTACTAATCTAGGTAGGTGGGCAACCATTCCCAAGTTGACATGTCATAGCCTTAAGTACAAAACACAAGTTTCAAATGACACACACAAAATTTACACATCACTAGGCCATGTCATATCC
The DNA here is from genome assembly GCA_018584345.1 of Thuja plicata. Classification (NCBI taxonomy): domain Eukaryota; kingdom Viridiplantae; phylum Streptophyta; class Pinopsida; order Cupressales; family Cupressaceae; genus Thuja; species Thuja plicata. The sequence continues at coordinate 343,604 of MU225365.1, forward strand.
ACTTAGGAAAAACTCACAAAGAATTTAGAAATAGATTAAAATATTACACTACCACAATCATCCAAATACATTTATGAATAAAATTATGAAACAACGAGGTCTTGTCTTTTATTAGACGCAACCTTGGCTCAAACCGAGTTCACATTTCCTGTGTTTGGTTCCCCAGATAAAATACCATGGTTTCTTACCTGTACACTCAATTCAAATATCAGTAGTCCAAGGAAATAAATATACATCATAAAGAGATAAGCAATATTCAGAATATAAGGACATCATCAATATACTAAGTTATTACTAGAGATCACAAGATTACATAATTCTTATTTTAAGCATTTATCATGTAAGGTAAAATTCACATTGCAATAAATTGAAATTCAACATCTATATCAAATTAATCCAAATCTTATAAATAATCCATATCATAATCATAATGAGTTCCCAAATCAATAGTCTTAGAATAAAGGTTCATAATTAGAAAACATAATATAGTCTATAAGGTGCGTCATAAAGCATCATGTGTTCATACATCAAAAAATAATCAAATCCCTGGCATAAAGCATAAAGTCCACAATGTCTATAGTGCATCAAAATCAACGTATCATATGCTAAATCTATCATAAGTAGGAAATTGGAAAACTACAATGGGGTCCGGGGTGAGGCCTCACAAATAAATTTTAATATCTGAAAGTCTATAGTTGTATATGTGAATAGATCATTTACTGTTTGAATTTAACCATTGGATCAGAAATTCTCTTAATTGAGCAGGACTTCACAATCCTTTCTATACTTAGATACATCTTGAGGAGTATCAAGAATTTTGGTCATGATGATAGAATGAGATGCCAGATACCATTTGATAAACTACACAAGGTTTGGTTATAGAAGGTAGCATAGAGATGCCAGATATCAAGTGAACCACTATTCTATTTAAATCCTCTAACAAGGTCACACCTAACAGTGTATTTTTAACCTTTAACAGGGTTGGCTCTTCACTAACCTCACTTTAGAAGAGTTAAAAAATTTCGGTTACTAGCCCCAAGTGGTTTTCCCCTTAGCGAGGTTTCCATGTTGAAAAAACAAGTGTCAATATGTTTATGAGTCATTACTTTAGTATTTTTCATTACACAACTAAATATGGATTGATCGATATACACTAAGAAATTTACTATTTTTTTATAAATGGAATACTGCTAATCAGTAAAAAATGATAATAAGGTTTAACAGTGAACTCCGAGCAGTAGTTATATGTTAATATTGTTTGAAGGAATTCATCTTGTAGGACTGAAGATAACTAGAGGCTTAATATTGTGGTACTAAGTTTTTGGTTTGATTTATTGGAATATTTTTGAGGCCACTGATTCACCCCCCCAGTTATTCTAACACCCATTAGCTAGAGGAAAAATATCATGAGCTCTAAGAACATAGTATAAAGCGCCTACTGAAATAACAAAAAGTGCCAAAAATATTTGGTTTCCTTGTCTAATTTATTTTTTTGAAGGTATATGGGATTAGATAACTCCCAATTAATATCTATCATAGTGGAAGAATCCTTAATCGTAATCTCAATCCATTTGTAGAAACCAATTGAGAAACTAAGAGCTTTGAGAATTCCAAAAATGAAAGGGAACTCAGTCCTTGTTATTTTATGTATCTAATTTAATTACACTTAGGATTATTAAGTCTACTTAGTTATCAATGCATATCGGGTACTTGTAATAAGTAGGAGAATTAATTTTGTAACAAGGAAAATTTTATTTTCTCATAACATTTTCTTAGTTACTTGAAATTGAGTATTTTTTTTTGCAAAATTACATGATTTTTCATGATGAATCCAAAGGGAACACTCATACACTATCATTATAAAGTGACATTTTTAGTTTTTTTTATTTGGTTTAGTTACAAAGCACTCCTTAAATATAAAGTTCCAAAAATAATGGGGAAAAGATAATCAAGGGGGTGTTGTGTATACTCTATTTTTAACAGTTCCTCAAGAATTTTTCTTTATTTTTGCATCCTACAAAGAAACAATCTAAATCTAAAAACATGGATCCTCATGTGACTATACAACCCATAACTCCTTTCAATTTTCATGATTGGAAGTTGAAATTAATTCTTATACTTAAGAAAAAAAGCTTATTTAGGGTAACAATGGGAACAAAAAAGAACCTAATTTAGCTGAGGATAAAAAAAATTCAATAAGTGTGACCAATAATATGGATTCTTATGTTTAAATTTATCTCCTAATTAATAATTTCATGTTAACACTTTTAAAACACCTAATGAAATTTGGGAAGCTTTTAAAACACTATTTGGGACAATTGATGAACTTAGAAGTCGTGAGTTGGAAAATGAACTTCTAGGTATTAGTCGTTCAACTTTTTCAACTTTAGAGAACTTCACTAAATTTAAATATTTGAAGTTACAACTAAAATATTGTGGAATCGGCAAGAAAGAAAATTAATTAATCATTTGTACAATTTCAAAATTAGGTTTTGAATTCTTTGTGTTTGTCTCTACTTTATACTCTTCTAAAAGAGTCTTTGGTACCTCAGTGTCTATGCTCTCACTTGATAACTTCATTGTTGATCTTACAAGTGATAAGAAAAGCTAATTCAAATGTGTACTTTGAAATCTACTAAGGCACAAGCTCTAATTAAAAGAAATGAAAAGAAACAAAATGCTAAAGGAGAGAAAAATAACACTAAAAAGGACAAGGAAGGGAATAAAGAAGATAAAATTGACAAATTCAAAAATATAATTCATCTCAACAAAGTAAATCAACTACTAACATAGTTAAATCTTCCTTTTGTAACAAAAATGGTCATTAAGAACATCAATGCATGAACAAACAAATTGATCACCTAGCTTTTCAACTAAAAAATAATAATATTATGTTTTTGGCATCTTTTGTTTTTAAATTTCATGCACTCTCCATCATCCTAAAGATGGATCATAGAGTGTGATCTGAAATTTTGATGCTAAAAACACATATAAAACTAAATCCAAAAGAAAATAATTGATTTAATTGGACTGTGGAAATCTGATAATGTTGAATATTGAGGTAACTGATTCTATCAAAGCATCAGTGTCAAATTAGGAAATTTCTAAGGACAAAGAGAAATGTTAAGGTTGGGTCGTATTTGCTAAAATTATTATAGATTATGGTGCTACACACCATATGGGTTCTCAACTTGATGTTGAATCTTCAGATATTGATTATGCTCCTAATAATTTAGATGATTCAGTAAATGATAATCATATTCAATCCAATTTTTCACGAAAACCACAAGCTCTTCTTGGTGTACAGTCCACATCAAAAACACTGTCATCCTTTGGGGGGGGGCTTATAGGATTCTTCTCTTATTATCTTTTTTTTCGAGGATATTTTTCCTCACTTGGTTTTCTATCTTTCTCATTTTATGATAGATTTCATTGTACATATGTTTCTCACCAAGCTACTAGTCGGGACCCATTTATTATCATGTCCTCCAAAGTTTTTTTTAAGGTGAGGTGTTAGTGTATTTATTTAATTCAATTACACTTAGGCTTATTAATCCTACTTACTCATCCATGCATACTTGACACTTGTTCAACAAGTTGCATCATTTAGGAGTTGTTTAAGAGTGATGTAAATTTCATTTTGACATCTCATCTGAGCTTAGTGGGAGGAAACATTCCACCACTCATTGATTGTTGGGTTCAACTTCTAATTCAACCCAATTAATCTTCCTATATGTACATGCTTCTTAAAATAAATTAATGGTCAAATTTCCACTCTATTTGTGTTATTATATTTCATTCTTTTATCTCTTATATATCTTGGTTGTAGAAATTTACAATCCTATCATATTCTTTCTCAAAATCTTGCAATATCATCATCACATTCTAAGAAGCCTAGTTGGCCCAATACATCACCTCTCAACCTATTAACAAATTTTCCAAAATATATGTGCCCTTAATTAAACATGTCTATGGATTAGAGATAATTTTCCCTAATATATCTATTAATTTCCTAGCAAGAGGTCTACCTCGGATTTTTTATGAATGATTCAAGAGGGTGATGGGTCTCTAATTGTTAATAAGAGACTTGTCACCATCTTTAGGTATAATATTGATCATAACTTAGTTGATTTCCTTACATATTGAATCATTATCAAAGGCATGATTATACATCTCTAGTAACTTCACATTGATCCATTTACTATTAGACTTTTTACTTTTTGCTAGAAATCCATCAATCCGAAGGGAATTCCCACTACCGAGTGTCTGTATAGTCTCTTAAATTTCCTGAATTGATATACCTCTATCAAATTCCCTTTCATCCTCCTTAAACACATTAATGGGTATTAGGTACAAATATTTTTCCATGGCATCAGGGTTTTGAGGGTATGCTCTGACGTAAACAATCCTTGATAATAATTAAAGAAAACTTATTAAAGTTTACATTGATCTTTAATAATTGTACCATCCATTTGAATTTCCTCTATATTAATTCCCTTCTTAGCCTACTTTTAATAATATAGAAAAATTAATTGGATCCTCTATCTCCATGTTAAAGCCATGTTATTTTCTCTCTGACTTTCTTCCCTCGAAACCTATATGCTTGCACTTTCCTGAGAAAAGAATTAATATTTACTAGGTTAGTCTCCACCATTTCATCATGTTCATTGGAATACACCTCTTTATCACTCTTATTTAGCTATATTTTTAGGGTCTCATAAACATTATTTCTATCCATAACATTATTTTAACCCATAAATTTTTTAAACAATTTCATAGTATTACTAGGGATTCCCATTGTTTTAATGGATCCAAATTAGAGTCCCAAAACTTTCATAGAAATGTTCTCATTCTAATTGTTAAAAGGTAGTATCTATCTTTTAAGATAGATACATTGACTTTGAATAAAGCGTTATTTCTATCTTCTTAAGGGGTACCAGTTATATCTCTCAAAACTTAAACTGATATTGGTGAATAATCTAAGATAGATAAAAGATTGACCATCACCATATTGCCTTTTGATTATTTTAATAAAGATAAAAATGAAGAATCATAGTATACCCTATCAAGTATATAATATATACTTGGTCTCATACTCTGATAATTACACCAAGTATACCATATGGATGAGGATAGCATCTTTAGATTTTCTAATGGATCCATCGGGTTTATTTCTCTTTCAACATTAGACCAAAGATATAATTCATTCCCTTTCCAACATGATTTATTCTCACCTCTTTTTTCTTCCTTAGCTTCTACCTTATTAAAGTCTCCAGTACAAATCCACTGAGCCTTATGTAAGTAAGTGGCCACCCAATTCTAAAGGTAAGGTCTCGCTTTATAATTATTGGAGTCATAAAGAGAGCATAATGCAATATCTACACTTTGATATTTAAATATAATCCAACAAATGTTTTTGAAGCTGAACAACCAAACTAATAAATCTTATCAACCCATTTTGGGCTTACCAATATGTCAAAGAACCTTTTCCCTTTTCATGATTAGTAAAGAATACTCTTTTTGGTTTCCAGATAAAGTTAATTGTGGTAGTAGATTGATAACCCAAAAATTTAATTTCCTGTAGACACATGAAGTCCAATTTTTCTTTATCCATGCACCAAGCGTTGACCACATTTTTTTTCAGCCTTCTAACATTCCAGCTAGATATATTGAGGTTCATAATTTATTTCAGGGGAAGGTTTTTCTAATATTTATAAACTATGTCAAGGAACTTTGGTATATCCCCCCTCCCCACTTTAAGGTTTTTGGGTTAGAACTACAATTCAACAATGATTGTCTATCATTAATTTTCATCTTCTTTTTTTTCCCACCATTTCTTGTGACTTTCCTCCCAGTGGTCATCTTCCTTATGGGCTCCAAATTCCATCATAACCACTTCTTAATTCCCAAGATTAATCTCCTTGCCAAAACCTTCATAACCCACTTTTAATTATGATTCCTTGGTTTGGGGCCTTCCTTACCATGAGGGGAGGCATGGAGACGTTTATTCTTTATTTGATTAGTTGTAGGCTAGAGAGAATCTAGTGCAAGTTGTTAAGAATTATTTTTAATAGGACCAAAACAAGATTCATTGGGACCTTCTAATTGGTAGTAACACTTAAAGTTCATGTTAACCAAGTCCTTTTCCCTAGGGTTACCACAGGATAAGATCTTAAAATAGAGGGTTTAAGGGGATACAAATTTTCTCACATCCCTCCCATTAGAAGGTTCATTCAAGATTTTATCATTCTTAGGTCTTCTATCTTCAAACGATGCATTTTCTTAACCAGTACCATCCATAGGGATATCACTAAAAGTATTCTTATCTATAGTCAGATTATTTTTCTATATTGAGACCATATTAATCTTTCTTCTATCTATTTTTTGTATATTAAAAACCTCATTCTAGAAATTTTTAAGAGTCATACATTGTTTTCTCAGATGCCTATTATTTTTACAATGAAAACACGCTTGCAAATTATCAAGAAATTTTGTATCCCAAAACAACTTATCCTTTTCAACATCCTTGGAGATTTTATCCATGATTTCTACTTTATGATCCAATACAATTAAAAATGTCACATGTTTAAATGTGGGAGAGTAACTCTAGACTCTTATACTTATGGTACATTTCCCAAGGGCTTTATTATTTGTGGCAGAAAGCCCCAAAATTTCAAGGGGAGATTCCTTATTTCTAATGATTTTGGGCATACGCTAGCCAAATTTTGGTTTAGAATTCATTAAGGGGACCAAGAAAAATCCCTAAATAGGGCTTGGCCAACATTTGAGAACCCCTTTTTGAGAATTGTTTCATGCATATTGTAATTTTTTAAAATAACCACAAACAACCCTTTCTACATCATCTCATAAAAACTAACGTAAATTCATTATCTTTTGCAATAGACAGTGACAATCCAATCATCAAAAATATTTATTTTTAGAAGAGAATTAGAATACATACACACAAAGAAGAAAACTACATTTATAAGTGTAATTTTATCATTCTTAATAGATTTTAACATATATTAATTAGGAGAAGATTCTAAAACATTTTGGCCAAATAAAGGCCCCTTGCCCTTTCTCTTTGTTTGGCATATCTAGTTGGGGCATTTATTTCAAATCCCATTCCATTGGTTTTGTATTCCCATAATCCTCTAGACTCTACTAATTTGAGGGCCATGGATCCTCCATTGAAACATGTAGATGGTAGGTACTACATTTTAATCTCATCTGTAGTCAAGGCCATTTTGTATCAAGGATTCAGTGGATTGTATTTTAACATAAATACCATCCTTTATTCCATCTGGATCAACATTAATTTTACCCACCCAACTTTCTTATGATTGTCCCCTTAGACTCGTCAGACACTAGTGTTAAATGATACTAGGGAATACAAAATGAAAGAATGAAGATTTTTGGGGCATTCAACAAAAGTACTATATGGGTAATCACAAATGAAAAGATACACAAATAAACAAAGGCATACAAGAGAAAACAAGAAAAAAGAGGATGCAAAAGCCAAGTCAGAACCAAGGACCTCCATTGCATGATGAGGCTCCAAGAAAGTTATAGAGCGACTCTACACCTTACTCAGAGCACCTCTCATCAGATGTACAAATGTTTTAGTTGTAACATGGTTGAGAAATTATGATATTTCTATCAAGATTCAATTGTGTTGTTTTTTCGTACACATATTATTTTTAGGCAAACCACTAGGGTTTATATTGATTTCTCCTAGAGGTCATGTAGAAAATTTGTTGAGCATAATTTGGCATTTAAAAACTAACATACTTCCATCTAGCATACAAATTTTCTTTATTGTGGCTAACGACATCGAAGTGCCAACTTTTTCACCTTTTAGCCTTTAACTAATCTAGGAGGGTTGTGCATTTTCTTTTCTCCCTTTTCATTTGTATGTCGACATTTTCCCAATTGGGAAGGATCTATTTGCGATTTTCTTATAAAGTGAACATTTGGTGATAAATCATGGGAAGGTGTACCTTTGTCTTTCTTTTGAAATACCATAATAAACTAGGACACATGCTATGTTGACAAGTGCTTTTAGAGTTTGTTTTCACAAAATTAGGCCAGAGATGTGTAGTGATGAAACATGGCAGTGGAGATGGCCACTCAAGTTATCCCACATAAATTCCTGCAGTGTGCGACATAAAATGAAAATATGATTTAAGAAAATATTAAGTTTTGGGGAAGCTAACCAATATGGATGTGGTCTATACTAGTATCAAAGGAGAAAGTAAATAGAGTTTATAGAAGCTTGGCATCTACATGTTCCAAAAAAATTTAGAAAAGTCAAAATTAACCATTAATATCTTGTAGTATAGGTAGAGTTATGATAATTTATTTTCACAAATGTTTGTTGTACCTTATTTAATATACCCACCTAGTGGTGCATTCAGAACATAGGTTTGACACTTTTTTCAGAGGCCAAGTTGGTGGAATTCTAAGGGGTTCAGATAGTTGCACTTTCTGAAAATACTTGAGTGCCCAAATTTGACAAATAATATGTCACAACTCAAATTGCTTCTAGGTAATCCATTTAGAAATTTAACACCCTTAGTATCTATGAGCATGTGTGTCTTCTCTCGGAGATCCAGGAAAATCTTTGATTAGTTTTTTGAGGCAATTCTACCCTAAATGGCATTTTTTAATGCACAACAAAAATGCTCAAGAACAATTGCTAGTGAAAACCCACCTCACTTTTTTCACCTAGAAGCGTATAGAAGTTACTTAGACTTAATTATGTGGTAACAATTATTTTAAAAAAAAAAAGTATATCTGGGCCCTCAAGGAAACCTAACATACGTAAAGGTGTTATAATATGAAGATAAGTTTGATTTGAAGAAATTTTAATATTCCACTTATTTTATGATTTAAACAATAATCTACATAATGATTCTTGGTAGAAGGTAATGGTTTCTATATTCATCCTCTATAGATTAAAAATAACTTTAAATAATTTGAAACATGTAAAGTTCTTTTAAATCATTTAAATAAATGATTTAAATTTTTAAAAAATGGTAAACATTTTTTTAAAGTCATATATTTTTAATATTATTTTAAAATAATTTGAATGTATATTGTTCAAAGGGAGTTTGATGTTTGGTGGGCCCCATACTATGTTTTGAATTGATATATCTCTTGTATTCCTTTTAAATCCGGGATGGAATATTATCACCCTCTACAGATTGAAAATAGCTTTTAGCAAATTGAAACCATGTAAAGGTCTTTTAAATCATTTTAATAAACGATTTAAATTTTTAAAAATTGTAATACCTTCAACAAATAGTGTACCTTATAAATCGTTCATTATAGAGCTCCTTAGCTCATTCATTTTCAAGTAGGTGGTGTTTTTATAGTGTCAAACTATGTGATGGTTTTTTTTTTTTTTTATGAGATTTTGATTATGTAGTTTTTCGACTCAATCTTTGTTGACCCATATTTTATGTGTAAATTGACAAGAACCCATCTCTCATAATTATGACTCTTTGTAAATTGTATAATATCTTGTTTACACATTCTACATAGAGGTTGAATGCAACCTAAATAGTTGAATGTGTACTATCTTCTAAATTTTGCTTCTCCTTATTGGCTTTTAGGCTTCTCTTTTTGCATGATCAAAGGAGTTCTCCGAACTATGAGCAGACATATCCTTGATATTACCAATTAAGTTTTTATTCAAATTTGACATGGGAGTCTGGCTGCATGTTTTAAATCATAAATATGTTGAGTAGGATATTTGATGTGACTGAGGGGGTTTCTTGCAAATAAACGATTTAAATTTTTGAAAAATTAAATGTTTTAAGTCATACATTTTAAATATTATTTTAAAATTATTTGAATGTATATTTTTCAAAAGGAGTTTGATGTTTGATGGACCCTCAACTAAGTTTTCAAATGGCGTATCCCCTTATTAGAAATATTTATGGGCATGTGGGGTGAGCTGGGGAAATAATTAAGTTAAAATAGTTTTGCAATGTTACCTACCGCTCTATCCCGTGAGCAGAAGGTGGCGAAAGTAGTATTTACCAAGGGAGTGTGGTGGAGTATGGAAGAAGAGGCAAACATACTTCAAAATTATTTGCAAAGCTAAAGTCTTGTGTTTCCTGTCATCCCGCAAAAAATATTATGGTTTGAAAATAATGAGTGCACCTATATGTGGGGCACCAAAGTGAATGACAATAAATATAAATGCTTTTATAATGTATGAGACCTTGCTGTCTAGTGGAATAAAGGAGGTCAGTGCAAGGTTGACTAAAAGAATTTCAGAGAGAATAAAAGCCAGACATTTGACGTGAATTTGTTTTTTTTCTTTGAGTAATTAGGTTTTTGGGATACCTTATTTCACCGATAAATTTTGTATAGCTGCTATAAGTGCCTCTGATTGGATTGAATGCAAGTTATAACAATATTATAGTAGGAAGTGACTCAGTTTTATTATTACGTTCAATGATCCAGATTTATTATTGCCCCGGAGCAATTTGGGTCTTATAGAAAGATTTATGGGTTAGTTACAACTGTTCCACCTCCTATGGAGGTTGATCAAGCTTCTAAGCTTTGATCTTGGGATCATGTTGTCTAGGCATTTGTATGTGCCTATTGCGTGGACGACATTGACTAGTGAGAACATTTGAGTGCTTTTTTGCTAGATGAGGGCACAACATTTGGATTGAGAAGTTTGATCATTACTACCACATGTGATTGGAGCATTCGCAAACCATGGGACGTCTCCATTTGTAGAAGAGGTGGCATCATTGGATAGTTTCCAGTACATAACCATTTCACATATGTGTCCAATACAATGATCATGAATAATGACTCTAAGATGACATGTACAATGCAATCGTGTTGCTTTATGTCCCTATAAAGAATCAACGATGCCCAACAAACTTCCATTGTGTTTCTCCTAGAAAAAGAGATCATTTCTCATTTTATTAGCATTAGGAAAATCATTTGCAAGTTAGCAATGATAACTTCTTGACCAAACAATAATTATGGGTTGTTCATCAACAAATTTGGACAAACTTATATATAAGTCCTCTACAGGTAATATTTTTGGTGATTGTAAAATCAAACATATTGTTAGCAGGTCTTGACGATAAGCAACGATAGATACAACCTTCTCTATGATCATGAGACAACTTTCCCATAGGATCAAATCATCTTATATATGCTATTTCAAACTACTTAAAGGTTCAATGAAAATGGAAGATGAATGAAGCTTTAGATTGTGCAAAGGAAAAGGGGAGCAATCTCTTAGTTTCTATGGGTAGAACAGAAGCTTTGATGCGACTTCTTTTATGTGATTGGTCAAAGGGGATGAACTACAATGTGATCGTTATGAGATGTGTAGTAATAGATTGTCATAATTCCATAGAGATTGGTCTCCTATTTCCTTCCTTTTGAGCTATGTTTAGCATGGCAATAGACAAATAATATAATGAGAAAAATAGACATTCTCAGTAACAAGGCAACGCATGAAGACTTGGTTGTGTATCAGGTGTTCAAAGTCCAATGAAGGATCAATATTATTTTTCTTGATCTTCATCAGCAAGCCTTTTAGATCTCAATTCAGATGATCAAGACGCAGGGGAATGGTGCTAGATATGCAATAATACGTGTTTGTACGCGAAGCAGCCATGCCTATATGTGCACTGCCACCAAATGAATGTTGCGATGAAATTGTTTGATATGCTTATGATGATGTTGAGGCACATAGACATATGTGAGGCATTTTTTTGAAAGCTACTCCATGGATTACTGGAAAATCAAATGAGATGTTTAATTTCATGTTCTTGACTTGCAGTGTGCATAACAAAATGAGTGTTCATGAGGAGATGGACAACTTCACCAAAATAATAATACATAGGAAAGGTTTTTTTAATACAGAACCAGTGAATTGAGTTCAACCAACTGACTTTTCACTTTGGGTTGTGATGAAATTGATATCCAGCGTGAAGAGATAATACCAGTGTGCAAGTTTTATGATGGATGTATGTGCCAAAGGGGATTTAATTTTTCCTACAAAAATTATTTTCACAAGTGACCATAGAGTATATTTCTCGGAAACGTAAAGTAATTTCACATGAATATTTATCATCATTAGTTTCATGAGTAAAAATAATGTGTAGAGTGCAGCAGATAGTTTCTAGAAGTTCCCTACAGTGGATTTGTAAAAGTAAAAACTCAATTAATTTTTTTTGGGTCTCTCTATTTTTATGGGGAAATATGATGATCAAGTACACCATTTTTGCAAAGGATTACAGGTAGAAAAGTAAATGTTATGTTTGTCTCAGAAACACTTAGCATAAGGGGGTTGTAATGTTGTAGCTACAACAACATACAAATAAGAAGACAAAGAAGAACAAGAGAAGAAAACAAGGCTCTGAAGCTCTGCTGAGATTTTATATATATTTTGTTACCTATTTGTTGGTGGTTTTTTTATGCATTGCAAACAACTTTTATATGACTTTATTTGTCTTGTTCATGTTTTATGCATATTTTATTTTCTCTGTTACTGCTACTTAAATCCTCTGCCCTATTTCCGACATGTGGTATTAGAGCCATTGGGTCAAACAACTAGTCTCTTTTTTGGGTTTGTATTTATTTCATGTTTGACAACAATTAATGGCCTCCATAGTCTCAAAGCCCGTGCTTCATTTTCTAACTTGCAAACCCCTCTTTTCGTATGCAAAAAATTTTGAGTATTGGTCATTGATCATGAAAGCCTTGTTTAGGTCTCATGATGCTTGGTAAATTATTGAGAATGGCTATATAGAGCCAGCAGATCTGATGCATGCAGGCAAGACCAGGGGGATCCCCAAAGAGATGTTTAGAGTTTCTGCGAGAGTCAACTCAGTGGAACACAACAACAAATGACAATGGAAAAAACCAACAGTATCCATTTATTATTATGACCACCAATTACATGCAACATGTTGGTTTATAAGACCTTCCAAGTTACAACCAAATACAAATAAATAACTCCAAGATCTATCACAAAGATCTTATGCAAGCATAAGGTCATTTACCTTCTTCCAAACATCTCTCTCTCTCTCTCTCTCTCTCTCTCTCTCTCTCTCTCTCTCTCTCTCTCTCTCTCTCTCACACACACACACACACACACACACACACAAACACACACAAACAACAAGGAACATAATAAAAATTAAAATAGGTCAACCTATAACATCCATAAAATCTAGCATTGGAGAAATCAATGACCCATATTTAGGTCCTCACAACCCCCAATGAGAGATCCATCATTAATGTCATGGCCAAAATTAAATAAAGAAGTCGGCCTCCAAGTCCAAGAAATAAAATACATTTGGTGAGACAAGTCACCAAGTAACAGAAGTCCACTCAGTGAAACAGAGTGAGAAACAACATAGACACGTAAACCCATCAGGAATCGGGTCGCCAGCACCAGCTAAGACATCATCACCCCACTTGATGAAGGCCCTAAGAAAACAGCCATCGAGCCCGAGTGATAGGTAAATGAGAAACCCACTAAAGGTCTACACCAAGCCACCAGACTAAAAAATAAACTTGTTTTAGTGTAATACAAGATTTCAAAGAATCCTAGGATGCTCCTGCATCAGAAACCGCAGCTAAGAAATTTTTTTCAAAAAGGAAATTATGAACATCTTAATGGAACCAAAATCGGTATCCCATTTTTGTTCTTAATCCATACATCCTCTTGTTCTCTAAACCATAATGTCTTCACTCTATCCACTATCTTATTCAATTAATTTACCTGCCCTCCAATCTACTCCAATCTGCTATCTCCAACCAATAGTAACAGACTTCGATCATATTTTGTCTTTTCATTCTCACTTGGTGTACTTATGATACCATCTGTTAGAATTAATCTTTCTTTGGTTGAAACTATGTATTTAAAAGGATAAACCAAGGTATCCTTATTTGTATTTGTCCTCTAGTCCAAGTAGGAGGACATGTCACTATTTTGTATTTCCTTTAATAAGGAAAATAGATATTCCTCCTTAAGAGGAATCACACATTAGTCACACACACAATATGAATGTGGCATTCATAGGAGAAGGGAGTTACATGTAAACTCCCCCACTCATCTCTACTTAAGAGATGCCTCTCTCACACTTGCTTCAATAATCTTCTCCTCTCTCTCAATTCTTCTCTCAATCTCTCATTGCTCTCATTATTGTATTGAGCTTATTGCTCTCATCCATAGGATTTTTTACCATATTCTTATTATTCACAAATGGGTTTTTTCTTTTCTTTTCCCCTTACCAAAATCTCTTGGCTCTTTTTTGGATTCTCAGAATTTCTCATGTGCTTGGTGTTTGATCTTGAAAACTTTATTTCACATTTGGTTTATGGTAAACTCCTTCTTGCATTTCATTTTCTTGGATTACTTCATGTTCTTGTTTTCATTCTTTTAATACTTCTTACATGGTATCAGAGATATTTAATCTTTGTTTAAGTGTTTTGTAGGAAGGTGTCATTCAAAGGAGCAAGCTATTCTTGTTGATCTAATATTTGTTGCAGGTTTTACCTCATTGTTTTTGTTGAAAATCTAACTTTTTTGTGAATCTAACTTGTTCTGGATGGCTTTCTGCCAAATCTAAATTTTTTTTTTACTCATATCTATTTCATGTTTGTAGATTTATATATTCTCTTCTTCAACATTCTAACATTGATTCAAATTTATCTTTCTTCCATAAAATCTAATCTCTCCCATTGTCGGGCAACCACAAGGGTTTTATCTTTTATCCATTTTTATCCATTTCTCTAACTATCCTATTTTCAGATCTATATATTCAAATTTATCTATTTCAATGTTCTAAAATATTTTCTCTTATTGTTGTTTATTTTTTACCTATTATTTATCTGTGCAGGGTTATTTTCTGTCTCTATTTATCTCATTCTAGTTTTTAGATAGTTTTATAGATCCGCACTCTGTCATCCATAACTTTTAAACGGTGCCTTTTTTTGAAAATCACTTCTGTAGAGTGCTAGATAATTAGGTTTTGTAAAACATATCCAAAAATTGTTAAAATCCAACAGTGCATTTAAAAGTTATGCCCCCTATAATTTGACTATGTTTTTTATTATTCTTTTAATCTAGTTATATATGTTTTTTAAATATTTCCAATAACTCTATTTATTTTATCTCTAACATTTTTTTTGCAGGTTATTGTCTATTATATTGTGAAGTATTTAATCTTTTATTTCAGTCAAACCATTCTGTATTCTAACCAATCTCTCTTGCACACAACAGTTTCATTTTAGTTATCTTGTATGATTATTATTCTTTACTGGTTTTAGCTTACTGGCAAAGAATATTAATTATTGTTTTGCAATTCCTTTCAGAAAATCTATGGATTATCTATTTTTAATTGAAGTTTGAATATTCCTTTGACTCATTTTTAAATCTCACTCTTATATAAATTTGTTTAAATCTTAATTTACATAAAATAAATTTAATTGCTAAAATTTTTTTCATCTCTAATTACTTTAGTTTATTAATTTTGTTGATCAACGTTAACAATTAATATAAATTAAATCATTTCTCATACGTTTATTAAGTTTTTGAGTTGTTTACATCAACTTGGTTATTCAACTCTTTATCCAAGCTTCATTTACTATTAATCTTACTTTTCTTTTAAATTTTTTTTTTTAACTTATTCCATATTAACTTATATCATTTCATTTATAAGATTTATATGTCATTTTTAAGCTACATCTATTTTTGGTTCTATAATTCATTTCAATTAAAATTTGTTTCACCACTTACATTAAAATTTTAAACTTTGTTTAATATCTTTATTTTCCTATTCTGTTGTAAGTTTTTTATTTTGTAAGCAAAAGAGAACAAGCTGCCATATATATATTTAACTGATTCAAAGGGCTCCCCCGTGGAAGAATTAGAAAGAAACCCTGGGTTCATAGTCCTATACATGCAATAATAATGTAGATTTTTACATTTGGTTTTCGCAAAACCACGAGTCTTTGTAAGATTTTAGATAGAAATCTTAAAGACCCCAAAACCCAGTGAAACGAAAATTACAATCATAAGTTGAATTGGAAGATAAACCATCAAAATCTCCAGTACAGGGACAACCAGAACCAACCCTGCAATAGTGTCATTGACAATATATCGACATCACCATCTATTCATTCTGGCCAAGACGGACAAAGTTTGCAAAACATATCCCTATTCCACCATATCCTCATAGTTCTTGCCTAAATTTAAATGAGCCATCTCCCAGCCAGGAGGAGGAACTAATTCTTCCAAAGAATCCCATCCATCAATATAAGACTGCCACTGGTGAGTTACTTGGAGCAATGTAGTTGTAGGCAGATTCTGGGAAGTCGTAGATTGATTACACCCTGTAGTAGGAAAGTTGAGGTCCGGTATAGGGGTCGCATAATGTGTTGTCACCAGAGTAGCGTGTGTACTTTGTTGAGCCCATGGAAGGAGGATAGATGAGTCAGGAGCATCAAGAAGATCTAATAAAGCATTCATTACGCTTCTGAAAGAGGCCTCAAGCTTGTGACCCAGGACCGTAGACACCATTTGCAGAGTATTCTTAAAAGTCCTAAAACTGTGATGCTCAATGGATTTTTTAGCACAACTATCTTACACTGCAATGGTTAATCTTAATTATTATGAGGTCCTGCTTAGCTCACTCTTGATGATGGCAAGCTTTAATATCTTCAGCAATCACTTTTTGAAGATCCCCATTGTTTTTAATGACATGATTCGGATCTAGTTCATTTATAGAACATCCATCACAGCCCATATTTGCTAGGTAATCAGCAAGTGCATTTCCTTTTTGAAGGGTGTGTGAGATGAGTACTTCCTCAAAGGAGTCAAGAAGTTGCTAGGTTTTTATTAAGATATAGGTCAGTCACCAATTGTGTAACACTCTCTTAATACATGCCAAAATGATAACCATTGAGTCACCTTCCACTTGAATAAAATGATAGCCACCTTGTTTAGCCAGAACCAGACCATTGAAGAGGGCATAAGCTTCTGCAATATTATTTGATCCTAGAGGCAGGGGATCTGATTTAATTGCAAGAACATTACCATAGTGATCCTGAATGCATTCTCCTACTCCTGAAATGCCTGGAATACCCCTAGATGAGCCATCAAAGTTTAGTTTAACATAATTGGTCATTGGTGGGGACCAATGAACTTTATCTCTGTCTATTGTAGAAGAGGGATTTTCTTTTTGATACAAACCAGTAGGAATAGTTAGATGTTTCCAATGATGAAGGGTTTTTGTGTCCCATTAAGACAAAATTGGGTTGCATTTGTGATTAGAATTCACCACTTCAGATATAGACTTTTCAATGCTAGAAAGGACATTTTCAATTGTCGAGGGGCTCTGCCGAAAGATTCTTTTGTTACGCTCCCACCAAATGGCCCAAACAATGAGCACCAGAATGCAAGTCCAAAGGTGTGAGAAAAATAAATTGGAGTACAGCTCAGGCCAAGATTGGAAGAGGTCCCACAATTTATTTGGAAAAGGTGTGGAATACTGAAGTTTACCCAGAACCAACATCCAACATTTCTGGGCAAAGGGACAATTGAAAAAAATATGGTCTCCATTTTCATGTTCCTGATCACAAAGGTGACAATTGAAAGGCTGAGAATAAGTTAACATTAAGTTAAATTTATTTTTCTTAACCTTGATCACTATATATTCACTGTTATTCACCTTGTTCAGTTAATTTGATCATTTTATCATGTCTACTCTAATTTTGGAAATCAAGCTAAATAGCTTTAATCATCACCAATGGGAAACTCATGTGTCCTTTTTATTTTGATTTAAACATTTACTTTAAGTTTCTACAGATGCAGCTATTGAACCAGCTACCTCTGCTTCACAAGTAAAAAAAGATGCATGGAAGATGAAAAATGAAGAAGCCCTTGTTTTGATTGGTCTCTCCATCATCCCTGATCTTTATGTCCTAATTGGACATTGCACCAAAGCTCATGAAGCATGGGCCAATTTGCAACAGATGTATGATAGCTCATCAGAATCTCGTAAGATTCAACTCCAAGAAAACTTGGAGGACTTAAGGTATAATGATTTTAAAAATATGAATGAATTTTTACTCAAGTTTGAGGCAGTTAAAACTCAACTAAGTGGTGTTAATGTTAGTTTAAGTGATATTAGATTGATTACAATTATTCTTAAGAAATGTCTTCCTAAACAGTTTCAGCAATTTATTACTAACATTCACTCACAGCTTGCTATTCCTAGTTTAGCTCCTCATTTAACTTATGCAATCTTTCAAAATTTGTTACGTCGAGAGGAGGCTAAATTATAGCAATTTGGTACTATTAAGTCTGTTGAACATGCTTTTGTTTCTAAAACTCCAAATCATCGTAATAAATCTCATACTTCTAATAGTAATCATCATAATAATAATCATCATAATAACAATTATTCCAATAAAAACAATAACTATCATATCAATAATAATCATAACAATGGTTATTCATATAACCATAATCATACTAATAATTATTCAAATAACAAGCCTAATTCTAGGCCATCATACAATAATAATAACAATAATTACAATAATAAACATAACAAAAAACCACATTGTACTTATTGTTGTAAAAATGGTCACCTAACTAATGTTTTTCTTAAAAAGCAAAATGATAAGAAGCCCATCAATAACAATAATCAAAATAACTTAAAATCTCAAGGCAATCAATCTCGTCATGCTTTTACTGTTTGTTATAAATCTTCTCATGCATTGGAATGGATTATTGATAGTGGTGCTTCTCATCATGTTACATCTCATAGAGAAGTTTTTGATTCTTTACAACCTGATACTACTAATGTTCCTATTCAATTAGCTAATGATCATAGTTGCAAATCTGATGGTTTTGGTGATGTTAATGTTCCAAATGGAAAGTTGCACAATGTTCTTTATGTTCCTGAATTGAAATCTAATCTACTTTCAATTTCTCAATTATGCCTGTTACCCAAAATTTCCCATCCTATGCATTTTTGGCCCTTGTCTATGTTTCCCGCCCAAAAAACTAGCTTCCCCCTTTTTCAAAAGTCTTACATGTTCAAATCATTGAGTTGCGCGAGTGTGCGACGAGCTGCCGATCGCAGTCATCATGCAATCGTGATCTATTGTTGCCCAAGTCTGATCTGTTCCCGACTGAGCGACGAGATGAAGAAATAAGCTATCGTGTAATCGCGAGCTATCCAGGTTAGGTCGTTCTAGTCATGCGACCGAGCGGGTCAATGTTTTAAGCCTCATCGCACAGTCGCGATGTTTATTCCATGTAGGGTTTGCAGCTCGCGAGTGCGCAACCAAAGGAAAGGATATGCTCATCGCTCACTCGCTGTAGAAGTTTGAAGTATGGAAAGCGGTGCGCGAGTTGGCAACGAGTTGTTTTATGGGCTCGTCGCGCACTCGCTAATATTTTCAGTAAAATATTTGTCAGCCCGCGGGTGTGTGACAAGTAAGAAAAAGGGCTGTCGCTCACTCACTGCACAATGAACATGAAAGGAAAATGGTCTGCGGGTCTGCGACAAGCTAGAGGAAGAGGTGGTTGCGTAGTCGCCGAGCCATAAGGTTAAATAGAATGCTGCTCGCGAGTGTGCGACCGAGGAAGGAAAGCGTCATCGCACACTCGCCAGTGAATAAAGATAAGTCAAAGATGGCTCATGAGTGTGCGATGAAGTAAAATGATTGCTTGTCGCTCAGTCGCCATTCAATGAAGGTAAAGGGTTTTCAGCTCGCGACTATGCGCCGAGGAAAAATGGAAGCCGTCGCACACTCGCTGAGCAATAAAGATAAACAGAATGCAGCTCGCGAGCGTGTGACAAGAAAAAAGTAGGGCTCGTCGCTCACTCACCCAGCAATGAAGATAAAGGAAAAGCAACTTGCGAGTGTGTGACTGAAGAAAATAAAGACGTTGTCGCGCAGTCGCCAAGCAAAAAGTTAGCAATGAGGATAAACAAAGATCAGTCTGTGGGTGTGCGATTGACACAATGAGAAGGTGTCGTCGCCTACTCGCACAGAAGGTAAAATGAGGTAAAAGATACTCGCGAGTGCGCAATCACGAAAGATGTGATGAAGAAAGAAGCTCGTCGCGTACTCGCCCAGAATTCAAAGGGAAGAAAACATGGCCTGCGACTATGCGATTATGATGCAGATGAGGTCGTCAAAGCCCAAGATGTTTTCTCAGTTGCAGGCATGGAAAAAGATACAGAGTCTAATCACGAAGTTATTACTCTCAGTTGCAGTTGGCCGAAAGGCATGGTCATGTTCGAGGACTCATTGATGAACGATGGAGCGGCGGTCGTCGGGGGTCTTTTCTTGTCCTGGGAGACTGTGATCAGTTGGTGAACATTCATGACAAGGTTACTTGCAGGTAGAGCTGATTTCTTCCAGGTTGCGTGTCTGCGGGCATGATCAAGTACAGGGATGGGCGCAAAGAAGGATAAAATATGATGTGATCAGGATTCATCCTTGGTGCACATTTATGGCCAGATTAGATTTTTTGTCCTAGGGTCAATTATTCTCTTGTAAATTTGTAACCCTAGTTAGCTTTT
Source organism: Thuja plicata (assembly GCA_018584345.1). Taxonomy (NCBI): domain Eukaryota; kingdom Viridiplantae; phylum Streptophyta; class Pinopsida; order Cupressales; family Cupressaceae; genus Thuja; species Thuja plicata. The sequence continues at coordinate 364,204 of MU225365.1, forward strand.
GAGACTCCTGCCTGCGTGCAGTTGAGGGTTGTATAAAGAGTTTTTGAGAGCCTTAGTGCTCAGAAGATTTTTGGCATTTTGTAAGGAGAATTCATTCTTCCCAGGAGCTATCTGAGGCATTCTTTCTACCCTCTGGCTTTTACATTCTGTAATCTCCTCATTGATCATGCAAGCTGTTGG
>MU225365.1:410517-422100 GCA_018584345.1 Thuja plicata
ACACACACACACACACACACACACACACACACACACACACACACACACACACATATATATATATATATATATATATACAACTTTTGCATGCCTTTATTTGTCTTGTTCAAGTTGTATGCATATTTTGTTTGCTCTGTTACTCCTACTCAAATCCTCTGCCCCATTTCCCATAAAAAATAATAATGTGTAGAATTGCATCACAATAATATTTTCACCAAAAATGATTAAGTGGGAACTTGCAAAGGAAAATGTGAAATCTATTATATGTAGTGAATCCACTATTTCATAAGTGAAATATTTAACATGTAAAATTTGGCAAGATGCAGAAAATACTAATTTTACTTATTAAATTTGATTAGAAGTATATTCATTTTTTGGAATGATTTCATATTTATATCATAACGGGTATTTTTTCATGAGAGAAGGCCTGAGGAAGAAGAAAAAAATTATATTTGCAAAGTTGGTGCAGGAGCACCTAGTTAAGGCTAGTTGATAACCGAGACTCCTAATTATGATTTTGGCTTGTACTAGTCTTAGCCAAGCCACTAGAGAAATTATAGGACTAGATAGGTCCTGTGGTGTGTTTATTTGATTAGAAGACCTAACTAGATCATTTGATGTTAGAGAGTGATGATTTGTCAAAATTAGGTAAATATTCCACAAATGATGGAACCTTGAACTTTATGCTTGTTAGAGTCTAGGAGTGCTAATTTGAGGTCTAATGGGCATGTTAGTGCATTTGGATAAGTTATGTGGTATATTGATGAAGTTAGAATGAAAGAATCAAAAAGTTGTAAAAGTTGTCAATGTTGTCATTGACAACATTTCTTGCAATTATGGATCTTCAAGAAAATTGGTTGTATAACTATTAGAAATAGTTGTATTTGTGTCATGGTCAACTATAAATGGATACCCCCAACCTATGTATGGGGTTGGATGAATTTTGAAAGTTGGTGTACAGACTGTGTAATTGAAAAACCAGTTACAGCTGAGCTTTTTGTATACATTTTGGTGTTTAATGGATTGAAATATGCATTAATAGTTGTTAAAGTATTAGTTGATGTAAATTATTGTTTATGTATGTGATTAGTTGGTATTTTAGTTCTAGTTTCATTGCTTTTGTAAATATTTTTATTGTTTGCACTATCGTTGGTTTGAACTAGACATTTTTTGCAAATGGGGTCATAGCTCACCATTCCACCGAGGCACTTATACGGGCTCATGGAATGAGTGAGGTGACACATTGTACTATATGTGTGGAGAAGGATGGACCTTGGAAATCAGATTTTCTAATTTTACAGTGATGCCCTAGGTGAGCCAGAGATGCACGGCTAGGGATCACAGTGAGTTGCAGAGGCAGTAGGAGTGACTGAAAGCATTGGTTTCTTCAATCAAATCATGTGGAGAGGAGGACATGTGTATGGAGAAGCCCCAAATCTAATGGGAATCTCTGCTGATGAATTATTCATGGTGCAAACTCTAACCCTAATGGACATGCTTAGTGCATAGTGAAACCCTTGAAAATAGGAACCCACTGTACAAATAGTTTGGGACGGCAAGACCTAGAAAATCCTTTAGGTCTCTGAAAATGGTGTCAGAATTAGGATTTAGTTTTTCATCTTGTTGAGAATAATTTCAATTTATTTGGGAAAGGTGCCTAATTAGGCCTAATGCTTGTAGCCCTATTTTGGGTGAGTTTGGCATGACTTCTTGAACTCAATTAGTATTTCATTACAAATTGTGTTCTTAGACATTGAGTTGGACTAAATTAACTTGCTAGAAGCCTTCCTCTTTAGTGGTTTTTCACTTTGATAAAATTTTGATCAATTGGTATAGAAGGTGCAAGAAGACCTTTGTGCAGCATATAGCTAGTTGATATGATTTCTTGATTGGTGTTGACAAGTTGAATAGGTGAAGGATTAGAGAAAGAAATACTTGGAAGATTAGGGTTATCTAAGAACCCTAATAGGATAGAGAAGTGGCCTATAGGATACCCCATAAGAAAATAGGGTTGTGATAAAGAATTGTCATTACATCATAATGGTATCAAAACAAGTTAATGATTTGGGAGCTAGTGTTTACCTCTAAATACTGGTGAATTAGTAGGGGAGATCAACATGGTGACTAATGCAAAGGTAACTAAGGAGATGGGTGAGAAAAAGGAGAAAAATGACTCCTTTAAGAATCCCTAGAAGATATGAGAATCAAACTACAAGAAGAAGTTGATGCCAAGGATAAAGGCAAAGAAGTTGAAAGCAGTGACAAAGGTGAAAATATTGTAGAAGAAGATATCATCCCTGAACTATACCCTATTTTGAATGAAGAACCATTCTTGAAATCCATAAAATCCCTAAGAGGAAATGCATTGGAAGGAGTATCTTTGTTTATTGGAAAATGGATATAGAATTAGTAATGGAGTGGATTGTGCAGAACCTTTTCAATTGTGAAGTGTTACTGAGGCACAAAAAATCAAAGTTACAAAGTCAAGGCTCAGAGGGTCAGTATTTACATGGTGGAAGTATCTACAAGATGAAAGGGTTAGGATGGGTAAACAACCTATAGCTAACAAGAAAGCCATGGTGACAAAGGTAAAGGAGAAATATCTGCTAGAGGACTATGAAATTCAACTTCATAGGAAGAGACAAGGTCTAAAACAAAATAAATTGGATGTGGAATCATATACAGAGGAATTTCAAAAGTTATGCCTTACATCCAAGATTAAAGAAGAGGATCCTATCAAGGTATCTAGATACTTGGGTGGTCTAAAGTGGAACATCTAGGAGGAGATAAGTTTGTGGACTCCAACAACTATTCAAAAGTGCCAGGAATTAGATCTAAAGGTGGAAGAGAGGAACAAAAAGAAGGGAGACTCCAATCTATGTGATGTATTCTTGATGGATGCATTTCATCTACTCCTAGGAAGGCCTTGGAAATATGATAGAGGAGCAGTGTATGATTGGAAGAAAAACTCCATATCCTTCAAAAAAGGTGACAGAACTTTCAAAATATAGTCCTTGTTAGAAGAGGATGAACCACAAACTAAGACTCCTAGTATCTTGTTGAGTAGTAGAAAGGATTTCATTATTACCCTTAGAGATGCGGAAAGTGAAGGGTATGCTATCTTGCTTAAGCCTAAGGAAGAGGAGATGCCCAAACAAGAACCATTGCCATTGAAAATCAGAGAGCTTCTTGAAAAGTATTAAGATATTATCAATGATGGGACTCCTGCAAGTTTACCTCCTAGAAGAGTGATAAGTCATAAAATTGAATTTTTACCTGGTGCATCATTGTCAAATAAGGAAGCATAAAAACTTACTCAAGACAACCTAGAGGTGGCTAGACAAGTGCAAGAGCTATTAGATCAAGGGCTAATCAAGAAGAGCATTACTCAATGTGTCATACTAGTGGTGTTAGCATCAAAGAAAGGTGGTAAGTGGAGACTTTGTACTCATTCTAGAGAAGTAAATAGGATCATAATTAGGTATAGATTTCCAATTCCTAGGATAGGGGATTTGATGTACTTTCTTGGTGGGAAATTTTTTTCACTAAGTTACACTTGAAAAGTGGATACCGTCAGATTAGGATCAAAGAGGGGGATGAATGGAAGACAACCTTTAAGACTATTGATGGGTTGTATGAGTGGAGTTATGTCATTTGGCCTCTCAAATGCCCCTATCACATTCATGAGGCTCATGAATAAAGTTCTTAAGGACTTCATAGGGATCTTCATGGTAGTGTATCTATATGATATACTTATATTCAGTAGGAAAACAAAGGAGCATGTGAAACATGTGGAGATGGTGCTTAAGAGATTGTAGGAAGAGAAGTTGTCAATCAACTTTGAGAAATGTGAGTTATTCAAGAAAGAACATGTATATTTGGGATTTGTTGTATCCCAAGGGTCATTGAAGATGGACCCAAGGAAGGTGGAGGCTATCCTTAATTGTCCCACACCAACCACATGGATAGAAGTCTGAAGTTTTCATGGGTTAGCCCAGTTTTACTAAAAATGTATAAGGGATTTCAGTAGTATTTGTGCACCAATGTTAGAAACCATCAAGGGCGGTCTAAAGACTAAATTTGGATGGACTTCTGGAGCGGAGAAAGCATTTGAAATGTTGAAGAAGGAAGTAGAAACACAAACTATCCTTAGACTCTCTATTTTTTATCAACTTTTTACTTTGGAGTGTGATGCAAGTGGAATGGAAGTAGGGGGTGTGTTAAGTCAAGAAGGTAGGCCAATAGCCTTCTTCAGTGAAAATATAAATGAAGCAAAGAAGAAATACTCTTCTTACGATTTGGAACTATATGCTTTGGTTCATTCTCTTAGGAAATGGAGACATTACTAGTTTCCCAAAGATTTTGTGGTGTTTATAGATAAAAAGGCCTTGAGCTATCTAAACACCCAAGAGAACCTTACTAACAGAAATTTGAAGTGGGTGGAATATTTTCAAGCATTCTCATTCAAAATAAAGAACAAAAAGGAAAAATTGAACAAGGTTGCAGATGCCTTGAGTAGGAGGTTGCTAACCATTCAGGAAGTTCAATTGAAGAGCATTGGGATAGAAAGTTTCAAAGACCTCTACAGAGAATATGATGACTTTTGTGAAGCCTATAAGGTATGCTCTAATTTTCAGAATCACTTTCCTAGCCAATTTTTTGATTTCACCTTGCAAAGTGGATTGTTGTTTAAGGGGAACCAACTATATTTCCCTAAGGGTTCAATGAGAGAAAATCTCATTCAGGAAAAGAATAATGGAAGCATGAGTTTCCATTTTGGTGTGAACAAAACCCTAGAGTTTGTTCAAAGGTTTTACCATTGTCCCAAGATGGTGAGAGATGTAACCAAGTATGTTAAATAGTCTGTAGTGTGCATGAAAGCAAAAGGAGGAGCTATAAATGCACGTTTGCACCAACCTTTTCCAATCCATAATAGACCATGGGATTGTGTTAGTATGGATTTCATTGTACGGTTACCTAAGAAAAAACATAGACATGATAGTATTTATGTTGTGGTAGATAGATTTAGCAAGATGGGTCATTTTATACCTTGTAGGACTACAAATGATGCCAGAAACATTGCATACTTGTTCTTTATGGAGATTTTATGAATCCATGGACTACCCCTAAGTATTTTCTTAGATAGGGATGTTCAGTTCATGAGCTAGCAGGGTGGTCCCACAATAGTGTGTCCCACATTTTTGCCAACTTTGACACTGAGATCAACATGCTACGAAAAACATTTACTTTCAAACACTTGTTGCTACAAAACTATTAGGAATTTGAATATGATGTAAACTAGAGTCTTTTATAATTTTCTATCTAGTTTCTAAATATATTTAAAAAAAAAAATTAAAATTCATTAAAATTCATTTTTCTTTCTCCTTTGAAAAGTGGTTTGTATGAAAAAACAATGTTTTTAAGGAGTGACTGTCACTTGGATCAGCATAAATTTTTTTAAAAATATGATAACAATGTAATTATTTCACGGTTATATTTTTAACTTCAATATCTAAAGGATGCAATTGGTTTCATTCATTTTGGGTCAATATTTCATATGTCATTAAGTGCTAAAGTGACAGTAACTATAATTTAGACATCAGGTCACTTGCATAACTCTAACTTGATATGTATATATCAAAATTAATTTCTTCTTTTTTTCATAGAAAGGTAACACACACACTTTTCCTAAAAAAATTTCATAAATTTTTTTCCTAATTTACTATTTTTCCCGAAGTGTCGAAGAGAGAGGTTGCTTAATGGCCAGATAACCTATGTTTAATTAAAATAAAAATAGAAAGTCACAATGAACTCAATATATATTAAAATCATATTAATTGTAAAGTTTGTTTTGAGTAGTATCATCTATCATTTAGGTTTTATAAGATTGGTTTATTTGGTCCTTGATTGAGACCTTCAAAGGGAAAAAAATATGTAGAAATTTGTTGGCTTTGGAGAGGAAGGCCAAATTAAGGGGGTTCCCACGGACACCCCTTCGAGCGAAGGGGTTAGAGCGAACCCCCATGGAAAATTGGCACAATTTGCTTGTTTTTTGGTCATTCACTAGGTTTTCTCAAATTGGGTCTAGTTTGAGCGAACGCCTCATTTCATCTATTTCCTGTGAAGGGGTTTTTTCCCTTCGCACGAACACCCCCTTTTTCTCGAAGGGGTCAAAAATGAAAAAAAATCATCCGTGTGATTTTTCTTCGTACGTAAAAGTGGGACACATCTTTGTGGGATCACCCGCTATTTTTGGAAAACACTATAGAATAGATTGGGAACCAACTTGTCATTTGGTTCAGCTTGCCACCATCAGACTGATGGCCAAAATGAGATGGTTAGCAGAGTGTTAGGTAACTTGTTAAGGTGCCTAACCAAGGAGTATGGGAAGAGATGAGATGTGATCATTCCCCAAGAAGAGTATGCATACAATGATAGTGTTAACATTACAACAGGTAGAAGCACATTTGAATTTGTTTATGGGATGCACCCAAGGGGTGTATGTGAGCTTAGAGACCATGAAGCCATGGAGTATAGGAGTGGTCATGCTGAAGACTTCACTCAAACCCTGAAGGAGATCCAAGAGTAGGTAAATAAGACTATACTAGAGTCTACCCAAAAGTTGAAGGCCAAAGGAGATGAGAAGAGAAAAGATGTTCAATTTGAGGTAGGTGATTAGGTCATGGTACATTTGAATAAGTCTAGGTTGCAGAAGGTGATTCCTACAAAACTACAAGTGAAGAGAGTCAAACCCTGCAAGATCTTAGCCAAGTATGGGGCTAATGCCTATAAGGTGGATCTACCTACAGAATTGAGAATCTCACCTATCTTTAATGTGGTAGATTTTATAAGGTTTAAAGGACCTTTGATAGAGATTTATATGAATAGAGAAGAGGTTGGGAAGGATATGGAACTTGATGCTTTACCTCCCGAGATGCAGAGAGAAGATGATAGGGTATTGGAATCCAGGGTCAAGAATGCTACCAATAATAAGGTGTGCATGGAACACCTCATCAAGTGGAAGAAAAAACTAGAGTCTAGGGCAACATGGATTTCTCATATAGATTTCAAGAAAATGGGCATTCCTGAAGACCTTGTGTCCATAGGAGTGACATGACTTTCCTTTGTGGGGGAGTATGGTGTAGGAGAATCTAGGTAAGGCTAGTCGATAACCTAGGCTCCTAGTTATGATTTTGGATTGTAGTAGTCAACTAGCCAAGCCACTAGTGAAATAATAGGACTAGATAGGTCCTAGGGTGTGTTAATTTGGTTAGAAGACCTAACTAGATTGTTTGATGTTAGAAAGTGATGATTTGTCCAAATTAGGTAAATGTTCCACAAATGATTGACCTTAGTGTTTATACTTGTTAGAGTCTAGGAGAGATAATTTGAGGTGTAATAGGTATGTTAGTGCATTTGGATAAGTTATTTGGTGTGATGACCAAGTTAGAATGCAAGAATCAAAAAGTTGTAAAAGTTGTCAATGTTGTCATTGACAACATTTCTTCCAATTATGGATCTTCGAGCAAATTGGTTGTATAACTGTCAAAAATAGTTGGATTTGTGTCATGGTAAACTATGGAGGGATACCCCCGACCTGTGTGTGGGGTTGAATTAATTTGGAAAGTTAGTGTATAGACAGTGTAATTGAAAAACCAGTTACAGTTGAGCTTTTTATATACATTTTGATGTTTAATGGATTAAAATCTACACTCTGAGTTGTGCAAGAGGTATTTGATGTAAATTCTTGTTTTTGTATGTGATTAGTTGGTGTTTTATTTCTATTTTCATTTTTTTTTGTAAATAGTTCTATTTTTTGCACTCTCGCTGGTCTGAACCAGGCACTTTTTGCAAATTGGGTCATAGCTCATCATTCCACCGTCGCACTTTTATAGGCTCTTGGAATCGGTTAGTTTACTCCTTGTACTATTTGTGTGGAGAAGGATGGGCCTTGGAAAGTAGATTTGCTAATTTTATAGTGATGCCCAAGGCGAGCCATAGATGCATGGCTAGGGATCATAGTAAGTTGCAGAGGAAATAGGAGTGATTGAAAGCATTGGTTGCTTCAATCAAAGCATGTGGAGAGGAGGAAATGTGTATTGAGAAGCCCCAAATCCAATGGGAAGCTCTGGTGATGAATTATTCATGGTGGAAACTCAAACCCTGATGGGCATGCTCAGTATATAGTGAAACCCTTGAAAATGGGCTTGCAAATCGGAACCCACTATCTCTGAAAAGGGTCTAATAATCTAGAGTTAGTTTTCCATCTTGTTAAGAAGAATTTCAATATATTTGGGAAAATGTGCCTAATTAGGCCTAATGCCTGTAGCCCTATTTCGGGTGAGTTTGGAGTGAGTTCTTGAACACGATTAGTATTTTGTTAGAAATTGTGTTCTTAGAAATTGAGTTGGATTCAATTGTCTTGCTAGAATCCTTCCTCTTCACTGGTGTTTGGCTTTGATAAAATTTGGATCAATTGGTATATAAGGTGCAAGAAGACCTCTATGGAGTATGTAGCTAGTTGAGATGATTTATTGATTGGTGTTGACAAGTTGAATAGGTGAATGATTAGAGAAAGAAATCCTTGAAGATTAGGGTTAGCTAAGAATCCTAATAGGCTAGAGAAGTGGCCTATAGGATACCCTAGAAGAAAATAAGGTTGGGAGAAAGACTTGTCATTACATCAAAAGTAATGGAGGGGAGTATAACGTAAGAGTTGAGAGGTACATCCATAAAAGGTAATTATTTTTTGTTACAATTTAAAGTGGTTAGAGAGAAAAAATATATCATTTCAAGAGTAGATCAAAGAAAACAAAATAAAGTTCAAAGGAAGTTGAGGAGGGGTGAAGGAGGTGAATATTCTAGATTTCATATGCTAGATGTCAATTGCAGATTTAGTTGTGGAAATTCTTCTCTACTATATCTTTCCTTCATCTTCTCATTGTAAATAATCTTGATATAATTTTCCACAAGTAAGCTTCCATGTACATATTCTAGATTAAAGTAATAGGACAAAGTTTCACTTTGTAGATATATTTCTTCTTTAAGTAGTTTCTCTACAAGAGAGTACAAATATTTTATTTCCTACAAGTATGAACGTCATTTTACAAAAAAAAGGATCAATGATAGTTTTAGTCAATTCTTCAATTAATTTATGGTGTTTTTGTGCATTTTTATTTTCTTAAAGTAAGAGATTTAATTTATCTTAATATGACAATTAAATGTTGCTGCGTACGTGAAGGATTAAAAAGTATAATTACAAGATAACTAGAATAGAGGATATTAGTGAGAGACATTGGTATTGTGAATGCACTGGTTAAGGGTTAGTCAACTTGGAAAGAACATTTACTTACTATAAATTGACTATATTTCCCTAAGGAGGCACTAGCGTAGGGAGTCTAAATCTAGTTTTAAAATAAATTCACAGTCAAAAACCATTTTATTTATTATAGGAGTAGGATTAGATAAGTTTTAATTCTTAATTGAATTTTCCTCATTAGTAATCAACGATGCAAAAAATCTAAAAGTGAAATCATGAATACTTTGGTGTAGATGCATTGAGAACATCTACTATAAATAATATTTATTGTTAATGATCTTATATTTATGAGTGTAATGAGGTTGAACTTCCTAGGTCAGTCTAAAGTGTAGAAGGATTTAATATCATTATTTATTGGCCACTAAACCTAAAACCTATTTATAGAATTTGATTCTCTTAGGTAACTTTGGGGTAGTTATTTGGAGATACAAACATAATGCTCATTACATTTAACATGTTTCCACAATAATGGAAGTGATGACAATGCCTTAAAGCATTTGGAATTATCACATTAGAAGAGCTCTTCAAATTGTGCACGCTCCATTTTTTTTTCAAAGTATCCAATCGATGTCTGTGGAATTATATGGAATCTATTTTATTTGATACAAATAAAGGAGATGCCTTCTATTAGAAACACTGAGAGGGGGGGTGAATCAGTGCTTGTTTATTAATTACTTTTCAGCAACTTAAGCATAAATCAAACATACATAGAATGAAGCTTAACATAACAACTCATAACACATGATATGATTATGGGGAAACCTTGATCAGAGGAAAAACATGGTGGGACTTAGTACCCACAAATTTGTACTAAGTATAATGAACTTGTGAGAGTTCCTTTGCCTTGTTAGAAGCAGTCTTTACAATATGAGTACAATGACCTGGTTAAAGGTCAGACCCTGTTAGGAGTCTTTTACAAAACCCTGTTAAAGGTCTATGGCACATTACCTAGGCTCACTACCCAATAAGATGAAGGCTACAACCTTTTGAAAGATGATATGCACTATATCAAAATGAATTGCTATGATGACACTATTGTCTGATCAGTTTTGTGTATGCGCAAATGCTCTTACGCTCTCAAAGAGCTATATCATATACTTACTTCATAGTACTATCCCTCTGTATCTTCCTCTTACATAATAATTGACACATGCTTCATATCTTTTCATTACATACTTATATATGCAAATTCAAATAGGCATGACCCAAAATAGAACACTAGTCGGCCCTAAAACAAAATATACAATGCTTCCAAACAAGTCAGCTTCAAGCATGTTTACTAAAATGTTAATTACATCATTACAAACATATAACAAAAGGCTCTTAGCCATTACATCACAAAATAACACACGCTAATCCAATCTCTTAGTCGACTTCCATGCTCTGTTTCCTGGACTATTGGTCTATTGATCTACTTGTAACTTTGTCGTATTGTAGTTCCATACTATGTGTGTCTAGATGTAGCATGTACACATATCATACAACTTATATCTAAACACGCATAAGCTGAATCAATCTCTCACACGTGCACTGATGTGCTGATCGCTGAGTATCTCTGTTCTGCCCTATTTTTCTTACTTAGTCATTTTGTCTTTCATGACAGAAACTGATGAAGGGTGCTCCCCTTAATACCACAAACACATAACAGAAACAAAGAAGCAACAACAATAGGCAAGAACAGAAAATGGACTTGTTATTATCTCCACAAATGCAGAATTACAAACTTTCAGAATTACAATATGCAAAGCCACATGGGCATTCCCCTTACAATATTCTATAGGACAAGCCTCGAATTATTACCCAGATCTACCCAGAACTGTCCCAAACTGCCTAAAACAACACTACGGGCCTTCTTTATATAGGCAATTTCCACCGCCCGAGAAGGTTCCATAAATTTAGCCCTTAAGGCCGACCAAACTTAGAATTATTTTATTTTTCAATTTAGTACATCAAAGTCGGCTCAAAATAACTTTTGAAACCCAAAAATTTTGAAGGAAAATTATTTTCTACTATTTCAGGTGACCCAACTTCTGGAGACCATAAGTCATCACCAGTTGACTCGATTGACTATTATAACCCCATTTCAGAAATGCCACGAAGCGCTCTACAACAACTCAATATGAAAACATCATCAAGTCCAAGTTTTGACCTCATCCGGGGCCTCTAAAGCCTTCAAAACTGAGCTCGAAGTTTCTGTACCCTGTTTTCAATACCGAAAATTTTCAATATCTTCAAAACTAGACCTGATCTAGCCATGAAAATTT
>MU225365.1:422150-434476 GCA_018584345.1 Thuja plicata
ATACCGAAAATTTTCAATATCTTCAAAACTAGACCTGATCTAGCCATGAAAATTTACTGGCAAGCTGATATGACTGAGATGAACCTCCACATGCAAAATCAGAACATTCCGAGATCGTATGGCCAACGTACTAAAAATAGCAAGTTTCCATAGATAGCAGCTCTGCATAAGGTAGCCCTTATTGAAAAGAAAACATAATTTTTTTTTTTTTTGGGTGATGCAAGATTGCCCTTACACCCAGGATGCTCCTGCATCAGAAACTAAACACGATTTTATTGCCATGATGACAACAAAAAATGAGTCATGCATCCTCAGGTAGCCAACTTGCCAACAATCTCCCCCTTTGTCATTTATGGCAACAAAGGAATGTGGCCAAGTTACTCAAAATGACTTAACACAAAAAGTGACTATATAACATCATATATACATATACTTCTCTGCATATACACATTCTATATTACTCCCCCTTTGAAATTAATGACAAAAGTGTACAGAAACTTGTAAGTCTATTGCATACTTACTCCATATATACTTCAGGGTACACAATTTTAAGAGATTGAATCTCTTTCTGCCAAAATGCTTTCATAGCATCAACTGTTTGTAGATGTGCACACAATGCATATGTCAGCTTCTCCATTTTTATCAAATCCATGCAAGGACCTTGATCGTATGTCACAATAGTGGCATCAATCTATTTAATGTTCTCATTTAGGACTGCTAAGGATGGCACAAGTGCATTTCTTAACTGTGTTTGCCTTACCCAAGTATCTTGCTGATTTCTAACTTTGCTTTCTCAATTTTGTCTAACTGCCCTTGGTAGACATTGTTACATATGTTCATGTCTTGCGTCGAGGTTTCAACTGATTTTCTTATGCTATCTATCTTTAACTCTACCTCTTCTACCTTTTTAGTGTTCTCAAAGGTGAACTTTACTCTGTCCATACAGTTTGTTATGACTTTCTTTCCTTTATCTGCCAATTCCTTCAATATAGACTACCCAATTTTTAAGGAGTTCAAGTCTAAGGTAAAGTTCTTTACCAAATCATCTAGTCTCTCCTTCTTGTATTCATCTTCTACAATCTTAGTAGAAGAGTCTACTAAGCTTATGAAATGTGACTTGAAGTTTGACAAAATGTTGTCCACATCTTCAATTGATTGGACTTTGGCTACTTTCTAATCAGTAGGCACTATGTCATTCAAGATGTTCACTGTTTCCAAGAAGCAAGGGTTCCTCATCACTTGTTTTTCCTTTTCTTTTGCCATAGCAAGAACACTGATTTTGATTAGGTCTTCTTCTCCCCATGCATCCAAACTTGCTGAGTCAGGAATTAACCTTAACAACAATGAGGTAGATGGTTGAGTGGATGGTGAGAATATAGTGTTTTGGTTCGTATCCATACATTCAACTTTCACTGGTTTCTCTTTTTTCGGTGTCTTGTTACCTTGAATATCGTCTTGAGTATCTTAATTTATATCAACTTGATCATTGATGGGAACTTCATCTTGTTGTGCGGTAGTATCATCAGTGCACATTTCATCAGTGCTTACAAATGCCTTATCAACTTTGTCCATATCTTTTTTAGATGCAATCATGGATATCTTGACATTGTTAACTACTATAGTGTCTTCTAAGTCTTTATCTGTATTAGATGTTATTGTCACTTTGGGCACTGAGGCCTATGGACCTATCATGGGTGCAATCTGAATTACTGGAGTTGTAGCCTATTTTGGAGGAGCTAGAGTAACTTTTGCTATATGTGTCATTGGTGGATACATGTGTCTGTCCATAAAGACTTATGCAAATGCCTTTTCAGTCTCCTTATCTATTTGTTCATACTCCTTGTTCATTATTTGTAGGGCCCTTGTCTTAGTTCGGAGATGAGGCTTCACCAGATCTAACAATATAGCCTTCTCATCATGCGATCATACGGGAAGAAGAGTATCCAATGTTTCTTCTCTTATCCTCATGTCTTCCTTAATTGCATGTCTTTTCATTATCTCCAACAAGTTCCATAACTGATCCGGTATTACTGTCTTGAGTTCAAGAAATGTCTTTTTGAATTTGATCATGTGAGCTATGATCATAGAATGTATCTCGGTCTTATCAATTTCTTGATACTTTTCTTAGACTTTAGATAGTGTATCTAACCTCCCTTCATTAACAATCCTATTCCTAAACACATTTAGACTAGGTCTAAATCCTACCTCAGGTGGAGCTTGAATATTCTTAGCTTTGCTCTAAGTGTTCCTTGAGGATGGGTGATTTGAAGGTGTTTGTTTTATTCCTCTATTCTTCTTTCTTGGTGTAGACAGTGGAGATGAATCTAAGTCAATGGTGGTAGAGGGCGCAGAGGTGCTCTCTACTTTCTTCTTCTTCTGGATCTGTTCAACTTTCTCAAGTTCTTTTGCTATTTTGGCATCTATTGCTTTGTCAAGATCTTCTTAAGTGACTCCATGAACTTTAAGTATGTTGGATGTTATTTTAGAAGCTTTCCTTTTGTTATCAGCACTATGTAGGATAGTATCCACTTCATTGGTCTTTTCTCTATAGGTGCCCCACCTAGGCTCATTAGGATCTTTGGGCGCTGACAATAGAACTTGCACATATCCTTCTAGCACATGTTCTTCTACTTCATAACCAAGAGGATGAATCCATTTGGTTCTTGGTTCAATTGCCTCTATGCATGTGCAATCTATTTCTACCATGAAGCATATGGTATCCTTGTATTTGTCAACTATCTTCTCAGATAGTCTGTACCTATTCCGCATTTTGATTTTGAATGTATTTATATTCATATCCATGGCATCCCTTGCACTGCTCTCTAATGTGACCTTGAGTGATATCTGAGACATTGTGGGTTTGTTCCTGTCTAGGTAAAGGTTTGTAGCCTTTCCAACTATATGGAAATACAAGTAGATGATTAAAGATCCAAACCTGAATGTCTTGCTTCTATGATGTTTGATGATTCGGATGTTGTTAATCAATTGATCACACAAGATCTCACATAGGTGCATTGAGTGTTATCCTTCACCATTCTTATAGCTACTAGGACTATTGCTGCAGAGACACTGTATCCGATTATTATTGTCAGAAGTTTTATATCATCTTCTTTGATAGGGTCAACTGTCATTCCGCACTTGTCACTTCTGGACAGATAAACTTGTTCAATCTACTTTTTGACATCTTTGTCAGTGGGAAAGAGTGGTCCAGTGTTTGGAAGTCTGGTTAATTCATGAATTAGTTCAGTGGTGATATGCAAAGGGACCTCACCAATCTAGTAAAGATCATCATGTATTCTGCTCAACAAAATCTTTACCCATTCGGGCTCATCAAACTCATGTGCATTAGAATACTCAAAGATAGGGTTATCAATCAAGTGCGTGAATTCATTTTTGAATGTGTAGTCAGGTTTCATCATGGATTCCATATGAGTAGCTATTTTAACATCTCCTATAGTTTCCTTCTTATAGTATATGTACACATGGATATCTTCCATGTGAACAACACCTAGCGGAGTTTTGGAGAAAGCCCCTTCCACATCATCCAATATGGATTTGAATGAATACCTTTTGAAAACAAACCTTTTCCTCTCTGCTATATCAAACACACCTAGAGTCACCATACTTACTTGGAAATAGCTTAAGTAGGGTTTGACAAAATTTTGAAACAGCGCGACTGCTAGGGTTCCATTTCAATCTTCTTATCCATTCGGTCAACTACCAAATCCATTATGCCTTCATGCCTTGATGTCTAGTACTCCAATGCTCTCCAAATTCTGTGCTCTTTGAATGAAAGTGTGAAGATGATCGAATACTTTCTTTCTTTTTATATAATCTACCGCATTTAATGTTTGCAACTATACACAAATTACCCAGTGATTTTGAAACTTTGGTCCTGATGTATTTTAGACAATGTGTGAATTGACATAGTAATATAATGTTCTTGTAACCATGATTTCATAGGCGCATACTCAGAGGTGAGGTGAGTATACCAGCTGCGCAAGGGTCCTGAGCTAGAATAGCTCCCCCTAAGACCAAGAAGGTCTATTCAGGCAGAAGTAGAGGGTGTTTCCACTATGGATGCATCAACTACTTTCTCAACATCATTGTCCTTCTTTACTTCAACCCAAATTTTGCTTGAACAAACTTAACTTCTCCTTTCTCTTCAAATAGTGATTTCTTAGGTTCATCTTGTTCTGAGTTTTGGATCTACAAAACTTTTAGATGTGTCCTGCCTTTCCACATGTGTGACAAATGATAGGAGGTCTGATGCTTTTGTTCATCATGCCACATTGCTTTGCTGTGTGTCCATTGTAGTTACATATCTTACATGTAGTGTTCTGCAAATTCTTTTGAGGTTGATTTCTCTGATTGTTTTGATTCATTCTTCTTTGATTTTGCTGTGACTGAGTTTTGGAATGTATATCCCTATGACCAAATTTATTACAAGAGATACAATAACCATTGAAGGGTCTTACCTTTTTGCAATCTCTTGCCAAATGACCATGTTTGTTGCATGCGTAACAAGCTTTGTTAACTTGCTTGATTTCCCTTTTTGGTATATCTGCTTTAATCTCTTCAACATTTTCAACTTTCCTTGCTTTTGAAGGTGCTTCATGAGGTTTCTCTCTTTCCTGTAATGAATTGACTTCAATTTGTGTTATATTGAATCCAAGACCAGTAGTGTTACCTTTTTTCTTTTGTGCATTGAGCTGAGATTGAAGTGAATCATAACTTGTGTGAAGGTTATCAATCGTATCCTTTGCTTCTGTTAATTCAGATTCCAACTTCTTTTTTATGTTTTCCAATTCCAGAACTTTCATGTTTGCTTTCAAAAGTTCATCATCTAGTTGCTTGCTTTCTTTGATGTTTTCTTCAATAGTAATTTGGCTGTCTGTGAGCTGTTCATCCAGATTCTCAACTTTATCCTTCAAAGACATATTCTCTTCATTGAGATTTTTGATCATTTTTCCTAAGTCTCTTGTAGAACAATATTTCAAATGTTTTCTTAGTTTCTTGATAAGAATTTGTGAGCCATCAACTTTTAGTCTAAGTTCTTCATTTTCTTTTTCAGATCTATCAAGATCTTCAAGAGCTGCTTCAAGATTCTTTTTCAAATTTTTTTCTTCTGCTGAGTCCATGATCTCCTCAATTGGTTAAACTTATTTGCTAAGGACCAGAGATCTGATACCAATTGTTAGAAACACTGGGGGGGTTGAATCAGTGCTTGTATATTAATTACTTTCAGCAACTTAAGCATAAATCAAACATACATAGAATGAAGCTTAACATAACAAATCATAACACATGATATGATTATGGGGAAACCTTGATCAAAGGAAAAACCCAGTGGGAATTAGTACCCACAAATATTGTACTAAGTATAATGAACTTGTGAAAGTTCCTTTGCCTGTTAGAAGTAGTCTTTACAATATGAGTACAATGACCTGGTTAAAGGTCGGACCCTATTAGGAGTCTTTTACAAAACCCTGTTAAAGGTATATGGCTCACTGCCTAGGCTCACTACCCAATAAGATGAAGGCTACAACCTTCTGAAAGATGATATGCACTATATCAAAATGAACTGCTATGATGACACTATTGTCTGATCAGTTCCATGTATGCGCGAATGCTCTTACTCTCTCAAAGGGCTATATCATATACTGATTTCATAGTACTATCCCTCTGTATCTTCCTCTTACATAATAATTGACACACACTTCATATATTTTCATTACATACTTATATATGCAAATCCGAATAGGCGCCACCCAAAATAGAACACTAGTCAGCCCTAAAACAAAATATACAATGCTTTCAAACAAGTCAGCTTCAATCATGTTTACTACAATGTTAATTACATCATTACAAACATATAACAAAAGGTTCTTAGCCATTACATCACAAAATAACACACGCTGATCAAATCTCTTAGTCGGCTTCCATGCTCTATTTCCTGGACTGCTGATCTATTGATCTGCTTGTAACTTTGCCATACTGTAGTTCCATACTATGCGTGTCTGGATGTAGCATGTACACATATCATACAACTTATATCTGAATGTGCATAAGCTGAATCGATCTCTCGCATGTGCGCTGACGTGCTGATCGCTGAGTATCTCTGTTATGCCCTATTTTTCTTACATAGTCATTTTGTCTTTCATGACAGAAACTAAACATGACTTTGTTGCCATGATGACAACAAAAAATGAGTCATGCATCCTCAAGTAGTCAACTTGCCAACACCTTCTACATTGGAGCAGTTGATGTAAGTATATGGTGCACTAGGATCTTGTATTTTGAGATTAGAGAGCCATGGAAAGCTACATAATTTTCTTAATTATATTTTTTAAATATTTTCCTTCCATCAAGTTATTCATGTGATACTCAATAATAAAGTGTTGAGCCTTATATTATTCTTCATAGTATAGTAGTGTTTTGTTTTTGATTAAAGAAGCAGCAAGAGGGTGCTGGTCTGTGGTACAACAAAGCAGAGTCACAATGAACATGTTAACAACACATTAACAGGAACAAAGGAAACTGCAACAACAACTACAGCCAAAGTGCAGTTAAGGAGGAAAGTCAAGGAACCACTAGAAAGCCATAGTCAGCACACAGTCAACCAAAAGTTGAGTAGAAAAAGAGATACTCAAGGCCAGAAGTAGCCAAGTACAAAACACAGTAGTACCATAAGTTCTTGACATCCCTGATATTAAAGAAGGACCATGATAGCACATTGTCTGCACATGACAACACATTGACAACACCTTAGGCTGCACAATGACAGCACCTTGAGCCCCACCATAGCCCTGACAATCGAGCACAAAACAGGTAGCAGTCTCCCAATGCACCTCTAAAGCAAAGTGTTCCACCTCAATAGGAACAAAGCAAAAAGCCTCAACACTCTCCACCTCAATAGGAGAATCTTTCTCCTCCAAGTTCACGAACGAACTCTCCACCTCAATAGGAAGTTGATCCACCTCCATAGGAACCGTGAAGAAGGAAGAAGACAGAGTGTACGAAACCCAATGCTTGGAAAAAGAAAGAAGATGCTCAATGATAGGGTAGAGCCCAACCGCCAAGCAAGCAGCCTGCTTCAACCAAAAACACCAAACCAGAGGGAGCCCTTGAAAACTATCAGCCGTCCCCTAGCCACCAGAAGAAAGGAAAACCCTACCTCTTCCACCCAAAGGGGGAAGATCCACTACAAACGTAAAATAGAAGACTAACACCACACCCATTAAAAGCAAAGGGCAAAAGAAAGCAAACAAAAGCCTGTGCAAACAAAAATATTCTCAAACCGGCCCAGAAGAGGTCTGAGAGTAAACCCATGGGAGGGAGAGAACGTCAGAATACAGTCAGCTCCCCCATACATGCTGCGGTTGCCAAGAAAAGCTTGGCTAGGACCATGGGCAACAATATGGTCAGCAACCACAGCCACAATAAGCAGGACCAAAGCCCTTAGAAGCATCAGGCCTGGAGTCTTCCACCGCAAAAGATGAAGCCCACCAAAAACCCACACCTCAACACTCAGCAGAAAAAAAGCCGCCACATAAAACACAAGGCCCCCAAAAGGAACTAGTAACCCAGAAGATCCTCCATCCAACATGATGCAGCCCAACACCGACAAGGGGAACATTTTCACCATACTCGGCATCTTCCTCATCACCCAAAGACAACACACAACAGCACCACTCCAGGGCCAAGAGAAGCAGGGGGAAGAAAGGGGAGTAGATCCCCATCATTCTTGTCAATAGCGCTCAGCACAACAAGTATCTCATGGGATCCCAAACACCCCACCCCTGCAAACACGACACACTTGAAAGAAAAATAGGGCAGTTCCCAATCCTTCCTATCCAAGGCACACAGCACAACATGAAGCTCATGGAAACAAACCCACCTCGCCTCGGTAAACAGAGCATGTTGTAGGAAAGAAGTAGAGCCACTACAAAAACCCAGCGAACTCCCACCCGAGTCGTCCACATCAGTCTCTGTATCCTCCTCCCTAGAAACCCCCAAATTTGAAAGCCCACTCCCAGTCCCAGAAATTCCAGCACCAAGCACCAAAAAGGGCAAGTGAATCCCCACCACACCCCACCAAACTGCAGCCAAGTGACCAACAGTTCCATCTGGCTCATCATCTGCATCTTCTCCATCGCTCACAGGCACCACAGGGCCTCTGCGGGCTGCAGAAACCCTAGTATTCAAAATGCTACCTCTCCCGCCGCTCCTGCTCCCGCTCCCGCTCTCCATTTTCCTAGATCTATCTTTAGTATAGTAGTGTTTTGTTGTGATGAGGGAGATGATAGAAATAAATATAGGATGTAAACATTATCGCTAATGTTTTGGCATTATTTTTTGTTGTTATTGCCCTAAATGGATCTGTAGCATAGAGTCTTTTCTCATGTTCCAGAGAACCCATTTCAATTGGTCATGAGAGAGAGAGAGAGAGAGAGAGAGAGAGAGAGAGAGAGAGAGAGAGAGAGAGAGAGAGAGAGAGAGAGAGAGAGAGAGAGAGAGAGAGAGAGAGAGAGATTTCGGTTCATCATTCCATTCCCCTTTGAATAATCTATGGAAATAAATCTTGATAAAGCTTCTTCTACATTAAGACCTTAAATTACCTCATTTTGTGATTAGGAGACTCATAAAAAACTCCTTTAGATAATCCTATGTTCATGACATTATCATTGGCCATCCATTTCATGGGATCCTTATTAAGCTAGTGAGCTAGCTTAGTATTTACTTAAAATAATTTGAGATGATCATATCATGAATAATGGACATTTATGCACATTTTGGTATCAAATTGAATATAATTAGTAATATTGTCATTTATACTTTGGTTTGTGAGATCTTACCTCTCCAAGTGGGATTCAAGGAGGTTGATGTCATGTTTCATCTTATTACATCTTTTGTGTACTTAAAATGAATATTAAATACTTAGAGTTGCATTTGATCATATTGTTGTAAAGTATTTTTACTCATATGCATTAGTTTTACATCATGACATCAATGCCATATACATATTTAATGATTTTCCATCTACATATGGGTTTGTCACATTATCTAGAAAGTCATAAACCTCCGTTTTAAATACAATAGATCTTCAAAACTCATTTTATGAACATCGTTGTTTTAGATTTAATTGCAATCAAAGATAAGCAGGTATCATAGATCTTAGGACTAATCATACATATGCAAATTGTCTAAGAGCTTAATTGTGTACAAATCTGTATCTCAAATTAGGCCAAAAATTGAATAACATTGAATCATATTTTTGCAAAATAATTTTTACTACTTTTTATTTGTCAAAGTGAATTCAATCAGATACTAATAATATTAAATTCCAAAAAAATGAATTACAAAATTTAAAGGAAAAACAATATTAAAAAGAAATTAAAAATCACATGTTAAAAACATTCAACAACGACCTTTGTCATCCCCCTTTATTAAAACTCACACAACCTTTCGTCAGTTTGTCTACAAATCCCTCAAAGTCTAATTTGTTACGGATGTTGATCAGAAATAAATCCTCATAATTGCTTTAAAACCTCAAACAAAAAGCATCACACACAAGACTTCCTTAACTGCCTCATTAAAATTGGGAAGCTAATTATCAATTTATAAGCATAAATGTTGTTTACATTCACGATTGGAATAGTCATCTCAAAATCAACAAAATATTCACCTTAGTCAAAGTACGAGCAAATCCTTACCACAATTTCTACAAAATCTACAGTAACTCACCGAATCCATTTCTACACGTTTCATAAACATGGCCGTGTCGGAATTGCCTCTTATATTTTTTTTCTAATTTCAATATAATATTTTAATTACTTGATAAATGAGCAACGTGACCTTTGGTTTCCTGTAGTTTACAATTCCTTATCAGCCATGAAAGTTGTTATTGATTTCCGAGCAACGTGTTGGCTGAACCCACCTTAAGTCATATTTTAATTTTTAGAAACAATGTGCCAACAAAGAAAAATTCGCCACGAAAACAAATGAATGGGATGGATATCAACGCTTGGGTTTGTATATTTTTGGCGTAGAAAACGTGATAGAAAGAGTTTGGTATACCAAGTCATGGTCGCATCCAGATCTCGTCCCCACAGTTTGAAAGTGGAGCACACACTCCACCGAGGTTGAAAAATTAAAGCTGTAATATGCACGCACTGAGAATAAAGCTATCACTATTATGAGGTAACAGTAAAACAGAAAGTAGGCTTCATTCAAGTTTCTAGTGCGATCCACAGCGAAAAGCTTTTTACACGTGAAGCTTGAGGTATAGAAATTTCTGTTCAATTTTACATTTTCTCGCTACTAAATATAGGACCCTCTGACGCATTGTTTCACATATTGTCCAGCGTTTGCTTGTCTATTTTGTTTCTCTGATCTCTCTTTCACAATCCTTGTTGAATAGGATTAACCATGGAATTCAAGACTACAGTTGAAGTAAATAATGATCAGGATCGCTGGGTGATTCAGATCAAGGAAGACATTCAAATTAATGGCGAACAAGAAGAAGAAAAGGAGTTGCGCATATCCGTGTTCAGTGTGCCGAAGGAGCTGCTGGCAGTGAAGGCAGAAGCATACGTTCCACAAAGTGTATCTATCGGACCATATCATCACTGGAGATCGGATCTGTCTGAAATGGAGAGATATAAAGTGGCTGCTGCTCGAAGATTTCAGAAGAGGATTCCAGGGGAGCTTACGTTCGAATCTGTAGTCAGCGAGATGACGAAACATGAGAGACAGATAAGGGCGTGTTATCACAAATATCTGGACTACACGGAGGAAGCCTTGGCATGGCTAATGGCCTTGGACGCTTCCTTCGTGTTGGAGTGCTTACAGTTCTACGTCAAACAGGCGGATCAGGCTTCTTCACACGCGTCCTACGATGTGAAGCAACTGGGAAGAGTTTTAGATCCGTCTGGCAGGAGCGCCACTCACAATGCAATTATGAGGGATCTGAGTATGCTTGAGAATCAGATACCGTTGTTCCTCTTACAAAAGCTACTGGAGATGCAACTGGGTTCTCAAGACAAGGCAGAAGAAATGATCTCAAATCTGTTAGATCTTGCCTGTCAACTAATGTCACCCTTTATGTTCAAGATGCCTGATAGTTCAAGGCTGCGTATAAAAGATCGGGCTCACATATTGGAGGGGCTCTATTACTCAATTGTCCCTGTTGCGGCCTTGAACGACGAAAGTTCAAAGGGGGACAAGGAGGAAAATGAGGCGTTGCCGGAAGCAACCTACGTTACAGGGGCTCTGAAAAGAGGATGGGAAGCTGTCTCTTCGCTAAACATCGGCCCTTTCCGACGTCTCACGGCACTTCCTCTCCGTCTATTTGAATTGAAAGTTGTGAAGTTTTTGATCAAGTTACCTGTGCACCTTCTTTTCATTATTGGAAATCTTCCAATCCTGCGCGCCTTTAAGGAACCTTTTACTATTCTATTCGGGTCTACGGCCATGGAGAAAGATGAAAATGATGGCGACGAGGGATCTTCCTCTGTGGAAACTCCTCCTACACGGGACGAACTGTCGATTCCCTCAGTCTCCGATTTACAGTCAGCCGGAGTAAAATTCCTTCCGACGGATGGAGACCTCACCACAATTCGCTTCAACCCAACGACTGCCACTCTTTATCTTCCGAAATTGAAGCTGGATGCCAATTCCGAAGTGGTTCTCAGAAATCTAGTAGCCTTCGAAGCTTCGGCGGCGCCTGGTGCGCTGATCTTCACTCGCTACACGGATTTTATGAACGGCATGATTGACAAGGATGAAGATATCCGACTGCTGGTAAATAGCAAGATCATTTACAATCACCTGGCAAATGAGGGGAAAGTGGCAAGCCTGTGGAATGGCATGAGTAGGTGTGTAAAATTGACGAAAGTTGAGTATCTGGACAAAGTTATAGCAGACATCAACAAACATTATAACAAGAGATGGAGCGTTGCCGTGATGGAATACCTGAACAAATACATCTTTGGTTCTTGGCAGTGTCTCACCCTTTTGGCAACTGGCTTACTTTTGATTCTTACATGTTTGCAGGCCTTTTGTTCTGTGTACGACTGCAAGAGCTGGTGGACCGACACAAAGCTTTTGCGGGGCTAGAAAAGAATGGAAGAACCTCTTGCCACCTATTCCTTAGTGTTTCACTACACTAATGTCCACCCACTTGTTAACTATAAAAAAGGGCCCGTTTGGTTGGGGAATTGGAAAATGAAACAAATCATGGTTATTCATAGCCTGGTTATGCAAACCCTGGTTTTCATTTTTTGGGACTGTTTGGTTGACCTGGAAGATGGATTTGTAAATCC
>MU225365.1:434579-445225 GCA_018584345.1 Thuja plicata
CATTTTTGCACAAATGGGGATTTGCAAATCCATATTCGCATTCAATTTAGAGGTCACCAAACAAGGAATTGCACCCCATAACCGGGTTATGGGCTGCATAACCCGATTATGGGGTGCAACCAAACGGATTTCCACCCTCTTGTTATTGTTGAAAACGAGTTTTCTGGTACAGTACTCTATAAGATGAGCACGTATATAGATAATTTATAGTTGAGAGAGATCTAGAGATTACATGAGTGACATATATTTTCACGTTGAAACTGGTGTAAGGATTGTACGGCACGGATTCTTGTTGAGTTCTCTTGTCCAGATATAGTCCACTGCTCCCTTGCTGTAGTAAAATGCAATTCAGTAGCAGCAAGCTCTACTGTCATCTTACAAGTTGGAAACATTGTTTGCATGTCTCACAAGTTTGGTCATTCTTTATTTAAGATCGTTTAGCTGCAATAAGATGCCTTTAATGAGTTGTTTAAATTGTGTGGGAGGACATAAACATCTATTTTGAGTTAGTACACAAATGTATTACAATTAAGATTTTGTAGACAAATTAATTTCAAGTTCTACATATATCTAGTTTTAGAATTTGTTATTATAAAATCCACGAGGGATATATAAATTTATTCATTACTTAAGTTATATTTTTAGTATAACATGTAATAATTTTGCTTAGCATCTATGCTAATGTAATTCAAATAATTTTGAAGGTTCATTTGAATGTAGTATTTTATGAAATAAGGAAAGAGTGTCATATGGTTAAAATTGATAATACTAGAGAAATACTACAAATATATGTAGTTCGTCAGCTATTTAATCAGGTATTGTTATGCATAAAAATCGTAAAGTGGACTATTGAATATTGTACTATTTTTATGTTAATTCTATTAAAAATTGATCTCAGGGTATAGACTGGCTAGTTGTGTTGTTAGATGAGGAGTCGACCGACTCAGGTTCGAACCTCATCCAAAACCCAAGCTGATTTAACCTACCGCACGCACGGTGGGACTCATGCTAGTTATTGTGCGGCTAAATAGGATTAATCTCACTTCACTCACCCTTTCTAGACCCCAACTTGGCAGCTTGGAAGACCAAGGCAAGATGGTTTGGGGGCTAGGTTCAGTCATTGGGATACCCACTAAGATAACAAAAAATAAAATAAAAATTATTGGTGTAATTTATTTCTGCATAATTCTAATTTTTGAAGTGTTATGAGTGAGTGCACAATTGTCCTAGTACTAAAATTTTTTTGAGTCCTAAATTTTTTAATAGTGAAAATATTCCTAAATTTGAAAGAGTAAATTAGAAGGATTTTAATCATTGATTTTGATTCTTAGTTCTTTTTGAATTAATAATGAGGGTGATTTTTCCACAACAATTTGGCAATGGATGTGATATGTTATTACATAGTTCACCATGGTAGGGTTTGTTCCTTGTCAATAAATTGTTCATTTTATTTATTATCTTTTAAGATGATATTTCTAATTGAATATTAGTCTATAGACTTGGGTAAGGTGTATAACTTGTAGGAGAATAATTCACCTTGCAATGATTTAAATTGAAACCAAATGGTATTACAGTATTATTATCAAGTTAATATTACAGTGTTTATAGAAAAGTAAATAAGATTATATGTTGAGGTGAATGTAATTATGCTCAAACAGATTAATTTAAGGCAATGCATAGTATATGATATGTTCCTAATAGTTAAATCAATGTTGTTCTATGGAGATTTCCTCCCTTCTTATCATTAAAAATTGGTGATTTATTCTTATAATTTTTTTTTTTATCAAATTGTCTTATTACATATTTAAGTGAAATTAACTACTCTTTTAAAATTATTGGTAATTTCTTGAGCATCCCTATCATTTTAACACTCGCATGCATGTTTCTAAAAATTATAATTTCTATAAAAAAAAATTTATAATGTGAATGTAAACCTTGGATTGAATTGAAGGTTCAAATGATACTAAATATTTTTATTGATTAGAAGTCAATAAAATATTACCTTTATTTCTGTCCTATATATTAAATCAAGTATCTTACTGTGATGCTCAAGGAATCTCTATGTTCTCATTCATTTGTTGTGGTGATACAACCTTGTGATATTGAAAATTTCTCTACTAGAGAAGTCATTCTATTTGTATTGGCATTGTGTACCTTAGTTTTTGTTATGCTGTGTCACAATTTATCTACTACACAATCCAATATGCATTATACATACTTCTGTTTTAATTATAACGTAAAAATTTGCTAGCCCGTATATTTTCTCAATACTCTTTTCAATTAAATCTTCGGGCACTAAATCAACAATTTAACATAATCTAATTTTCTAAGATAGTTTCATCTCAAAAAACACAATAAAAATTATCCATAATTATGCCAAATAAATTATTCCATGTCCATGACAAGTAGATTTTGAAGTGCTAAATGTGCTATCGAGTTCTTATCAAGATACAAAGTTCTGTTATTCATAAACCTTCAACAAATACGACATATACCTTCAAAAGTCTTTTAAGTTTCGTAAATTTCTTACATGTAGTGCTTAAGCCCAAAGGATAGGAAAAATTGCACAAATAGTATTGTGTAACCATTCCACTTTTAAAATATTCATGGATACTATTTCCTAAACTATTTTAAACAAGTCGCTTTTTTTTTATTTTTTTATTTACTTTTAGACATCCACATCCACATTGCCAAAAAATTTAATACTAGTAGAACATTAAAATCTATAGAATATCCTTCAACATATATGCAATACCAAAGATTATACATGATTTTTATATCATTTTATATATTCTTAGATTAAATAGATTTCTTAATATATATTAATATTGAAAGGAAATGTGGTTCCCATAAAAAGAATATTTTTAATATATTGATAATTTTGAAAGAAAGCTAGTGTGATACTATGAGCATTCATATGACATATCTAATATGTAGCATATGAATGCATATAATAAGTTTATTATAAAAGAACAACTATACTGAATTATTTTATTGAATGTATATTATTAAAATCTATATAATTATAAAATATATTATCATACATGAATAATATATAATATATTACATGATTGTAAGCAATTTTTTTTCATAAAAATTAAACTATTTAGATGCAATTCAAATTAAATTAAAATATATTTAAAAAATAAAAAAAATGATAAAAAAAAAATCATTTATTTGACAATTGTTTCAATGACCATTGTCATTCTCCTTCATTAAAATTACATGACCTTTTCCTATTTTTCCTTCTAAATGTGACTACTAAGCCTTTACGCAAAAGTTGTTAAGCTTGTCAATGCGATATAAATCCTCATAATAGCTTTAACACCTTAAAGAAATAGTATCACATAATTAGGACCCATTTGGTAGTTGGAATATGCCTGAAATTTGCATTATCTAATTCCTATTTTTGTTTCTTTAATATTTGTGTGCATCCAAAAAACCGGAATTGGAATTTTGAAATTCCAATTTTGCCCCAAAACGGGCATATGCATCTTCCACCCAAATATGTGGAATTGGAATTTCAAATTCTGATTCTAGTTTTTATAAAACCAAATTTAATATGTCGCCGGGTCTGTGACTTCTCCAAACTAAGTTCAATATTCTCGTCGGGTTTTTGGGCCTATTTATAAAACCAAATTTAATATGTCGTCAGGTCAATGGCTTGTTTATAGTGATGACATGTGTATTTTGGAGATTTTTATTTTATAAATTTGTATAGAAAATTAGTTTTCTTTTTTAAACGTTTACAAAATGTTAAAATTTTAAAAAACTAATAATCATAATCTTATTTTAAAAAAAACTATAAAATTAACTTTATTCAAACAAATAAATATAAAAAAATCTACTTGTTTATAGTGATGTCATAGAAAAATAAAATAAATATTAAAAACTCCTACAAAATGTTAAAAACATAATTATATTTTAAAACAAAAATAAAAAATTAATCGTATTCAAAGAAATTAAGAAGTAAACAATTAAAAAAAACCCTTATTCATTTCGTATTCCAATTCCGAATTGTGGCACCCAAACGTAGGAAATGCATCTTATCAGTCATCTTTCAGGTGAAGTAAGCTAGTCTAACCCATGTTCTGAAAACCCTTTTCAGGATAAGTATCTTCAGGAATTTCAACATCTTCAAAAATTGACGTAATCCAACATTTGGTATTCCAGCAAACAAACAAAAATAATGTTGTTCACATTCATGACACTTATTATTACACAAACGAGACCAACTCACAGTATGCAAACTATCTCGTGTGGGTCAAAATACGAACAATCATTACCTTAATCTCCACACAATCTATACTAACTCACAAATGCAGTTTGCACAATTCGTAAACGTGGCCATTTCCGAATTGCCCCTCATAATATTTTAAATTTCTAATACAATTTTATAATTGCTTTAGAAATAACCATCGTGACATATCGTTTCCTGTAGTTTTAGAATATTATTTCTTTCTATCATCGACCATCATTGTCTTATCATCCATGAAATTTTTTTATTCTTTTTTGGGCAGTGTGTTGGCTTAACCTGCCTTATGTAATTTTGTATTTCTTTGATTCAATATAAGGGCCCATTTGGTTCCTGGTATTAACCTTGAATAGTCATTATTTAATGCGAGAATAAAGTAAATCGTTATTTGTGGCCATTTTTTGAATTCCCAAATTATAAAATTAAATCCCATTTTTTGGCCAATGCTTGGATTAATTAATTCAAAAAAAACTTAGAATTCATTTTTTATTCCAGAATAAGCTATTCATCGATTCGAAATTAGAATAAAATGTATAAGTGATCGGATCCGTACGTGAATGGTTCTTTAGGTAAAAAAAAATTATAATTTTTTTTTTTAATAGTTTATTTTATTTATAATCTTTTTTTTAACTTTATTTTTTTTAATAATATATATATTTTTTATAATCTTTTTTTTTTAAAGTATATATTTTTTATAATCTTGTTTTTTTTAAAGTTAATAATACATAATACGTATTTATTTTTAAAGTATATTTATATTTTTTTTATTATCTTTTCTTTATATATATATATATATATATATATATATATATATATCANTTTTTTTTATATATATATATATATATATATATATATATATATATCAGCAATCAAAATGATAAGTTCAAAAATTAAAATTTGTAAGAAAATATTTTTTTATAATTAAATTTTTTAATAAGTTTAAAATACATATTGTTCAAATTAATTTAAAAAATAAAAAATAATTCTTATTCCAATTTCACATTATGAGATCCAAATGCAGAATAGATTAATTCCGAGTCATCGTCTAGATGCACCAAACAGGTCCAAAGCTTATTCCAGCTTTTGTTTTCAGGATTAATTAATCTGAGAATAGGTCCTTATTCTAGAATAGGCCTATTCTAGATAAATCAATTCCACGCACCAAACATATCTAAGTAAAAAGAAAAAAAATATTCAAATGGCACGAAACAAATCAATGGAACATATATTAATGCTTATGTTTGTATTTTATTGGCGAACAAAACGTGATAGAATAAGGTTGGTCACCAAGTCATGGACGTATCCAGATCTCGTCCCCACAGTTTAAAAATCGAACACACACTCCAGTAAGGATGAAAATGAAAAGGTGTGAGATACACGCACTGAGAATAAATCTATATAATTACTATGTAACAGTAAAACATAAAGGAAACCGCCTACTAGTTTCTAATGGGATCCACACCAAAAATTATTTTACACGTGAAGCTTCAGGTCTAGAAATTTCCATTTGATTTTACTTTTGCTCGCATTTAAATATAGGACCCTCTGCCGCATTGTCTCAAAAATTTCATTTCTTTTCATTGCCTTGTGTATATTTGGCTTGTGTGGTCTCTGAATCTTTGTCGAATAGGATTAGATATGGAATCAAAGATAAAAGTTGAAGTTAAACTGGATAAGCATCGCTAGGTGGTTCAAATCAAGGAGGACCTTCAAATTGGTGGTAAAAGAGAAGAAGAAAAAAGAGTATTGTGTATTCGTGTTCAGTTTGCCAAAGAAGTTGTTGGCAATGAAGGAAGAAGAATATGTTCCATAGTGTGTCTCTATTGGACAATATCATCACTTGAGATCATATCAGTCTAAAATTGAGAGATAAAAGGCTGGTGCTTGATAATGGTTTTTTTAACAACTGACGCTTTCCCTTCGACATTCTTCCCATACACGCACTGAGAATAAATCTATATAATTACTATGTAACAGTAAAACATAAAGTAATCCGCCTACTACTTTCTAATGGGATCCACACCAAAAATTATTTTACACATGAAGCTTCAGGTCTAGAAATTTCCATTTGATTTTACTTTTTCTCGCATTTAAATATAGGACCCTCTGTGGTGTTGTTTCAAAAATCGTTCGTAGCATAATGATTGCCTTTTGCAAGGAGTACGGGGTAGTTCCATATTGTTGTCACCATATGTAGACCCAAAAACATATGGTTCGTATAGTGTACTATAAAAGGACCTTTCCTTTCCTTTCCTTTTCCAAGCACGTGGCAGCATCACACACTTGATCAAGTTTTCTAACTTGGTGCCTCTACACAAACTATGGCTGGGACACGTGGCCACATGGCGGAACGCAAAGATATTATCATAGAACCATTCTTAATCATAACCGCCTACCTGATAAGGGTAGAGTTCTCTATTTCAAATCGGTCGGTCAAATGTGCTATTGGATAAAAGATTATGATAAAATACATCGTGGAGCTGATTTTAAAAGCAAAGGCAATGCCATGTAGTAGATGGAGATAATTTGTCAGAAAAGAAAAATGTTTGGGTTATCTTCTAATGATGGTGTTTCAGTTGCAGAAGGCACAACAGGCACCCATGCCACATAAATTATCTGAAAATCTTTGGCATGGAGGCAATTATAATTGTTGTCATGATTAATGAGCATGTCGCCAACACATAAAAAAATTTTGGGGTTAATCTTTAAGAACCCTAGTCTGTAATGAAAAAAGAGAGATCTCTGAGGATAGTTCTAACATGAAATCTTCATTGTTTTTGGTTTAAGACCTATTGCTTATATTTTTGGCAATTCCTTATGGGAATACATATTATAATATTTGTAAGCTGTGAACTGTTTTCCAGCCTTAACATATTTCCTCTTATTAAATTATCGGCTCTATAATTTGGGCCTTTCATTTACTTGTTATAAATTTATTTTGTCACGATAATTTTTATAGCATGTCCTATTTATCTAGGTTGGTTTTTTTTTCTTTCACTTATCCTACAGAATTTTGTTTCTAATCTAGAAGATTAATTGTACCAATTTCAATTTAAATTCTCTAGAATGGTTAACTTTCGTAAGATCTAGGAGGTATGAAATTTTATCAAACTCTTATATGAACCTTATCTATCCAAATCCTAAACAATGCACTTTGTGCTTGGTTCTAGTTCAGTTTGGAAGGAGCCTTCTTACATCATATCTTTTTTTTTTTAAATTCATACATCCCTAGAGAAGTATGTGCCTTTATTTGGATCCCTGTAGGTGCTTTCCATGGTTAGGATTTGAACATTACTTTTTATGTCTTATTTACTTCAAGTGTTCTATTCTTCTTTCCAACAATGAAAGGTTTATGGTATATCATATCAACTTTTAAGGAGGTGATATTTTCATGAAATGAAAGAGTTCAAGGTGTTATGAAATCTATCCAAAGAATATTTGAAATATTTTAAAAGCTTTGTATTGGCACATCATCCCCTTAGCCTAGCATTTAGTTTAAGGAAATTATTCTTCCTCTTTGAAAAACCCAAAGAATAATGAGTCATCATATAAAATTTCAAAGGTTTTTTCGCATGGCACACTAAGTTTCGTACGCGTGAAAATTGAACTTGGTCCTCCCCTTATTTAGGCATGAGCCTCTTAACGATGAATATTATATTTTGGCATGCTTAGTGGGACCATTTTATCACAGAATATATAGTGCATTCTTTGCTTTATCATTCTTAAAAGAAGCAATTAATTCACCTAGTGAATCTACATTCATATATGAATAAATTAGAAATAATGTATGGATTGGAGTTATCAATTTCTTCCTAATTGAGTTGATCCTTAGCCTTGTCCTTTTTTGTTTTTGATCGGTAAAGGCCTAGGCCATATAATTTATTACTCAGAATAAAAGGTTACATCTCCGTTCAGTGCGGGCACTGATAGGAAAGAACGGAGGAAAGAAAACCTCCAATCTTGCCCGAAACCAAGTCCTATAATAAATACTTTCTACAACCAAGTGATTGTATTTTAGAGGGCATTCCCCATTTAAAAGAAACTTACATTTTTCGCAAGAACTAATTAAAACACAATTTAGGAGCATTTTAACTATGATCAGATATACATCACAACATGAGTCACTATCCTTCTATTCTTGGTTATAAATTTTCCATATCCTTTATCATTGTCCTCACTAATGCCTCGAGAAGATCTTAATTTATTGTTGCTAATACCTACAAAATGAAGTTCTAAACATTCTTCCATATCTAGGTTAGTTTATTCAATAGAACTAGAGAGAGCTTAAACAGAGAATCAAAAAAACTAGGTAGATATAATTCCTATAGAGAAAATCCTCCACTAACTCCTTACCTAGTAAAGGCAATTTTGATAGTAAAATAAAAAAGAGAGTCTATAGTTAATATAGTATCAACATTATATAGATAAAACAACATCAAAGCAAACATTATTTTTACACTCCTATGCTCACTTACTCTTGGAATCCCTTAATAAATGTTTGTCCAAAGTTACTTTATCTTTCACTTAAGGCATAGAAAAGGATTGGTGAGACATTGACACCCTCTTTCAAATTAGATGAAAATATATTTAGAAGATGATCAGATTTAGTTCCGAAGCCATAGTTCAGAATAAATAGACAGAAGGTTATGAAAGAGAAATAAAAATAATGATAATGGTTTTCCATATTATTAGTATGGATTAGCATATATATAAACACACACACACACACACACACACACACTATGTGTGTGTGTGTGTGTGTGTGTGTGTGTGTGAAATTATATCTACCTCTATACATTTATCTGTGATACAAAGTACTCGTAAATAAATTATTTATCGATTAATGCAGATTTCCAAACCTTAGTTATGCCTAGAGCTATATACATAATTAATAAAGTCATCGGATAGATGATTCTACATCCCTTAATACCTTATCTAGCTAAGAAGGCAATATTTGAAGATTAAAACTTGAAAGAAAAGTCATAGTCTAGAGGGAAAGAAGGATGTGAAGACTAATTAAAGCATATAAATGCAAAGATACAACTATGATTAAATCATATTGATAATATTCTCTAAGGTTTTGAGCTTTGGTTAAGGTTATAAAAAGTAGAGTACAACATAGGTAGCCAAAATAACACTTAACTTCCAGAATCTAGATAGACAAAAATGACATTTCTTCATGCTTTAATTATTCCTCAATGCCCACATGAGATGCAACTTCAATAGGAGATTCAATTCTCTATCTTTTATTGCTATGATAATCTCCATCTTCTAGCCATAACTGGTTCTCTATAAAGAAAGGCATGGAAATATTCAACAATCATGATGGGATAGGTTGGTGCTGGTCTACCATTAATCGTTGGCAGATCATAGAACCTAGGCATAGTGATCGTACAATCTAGTTTTATATTCTAAATAACTTTATCAATGTTGCCTAAATATTTCCTTTTAAAAATCCGCGAGCATAGTCTTCCAATGTCCTCTTTCCTGGAGTCAACATAAATGACAGAGGCAATAAACATAGCTGTAATTTTTGTATTGACCCTACATCTGTCTATATTCGAAAGGAATTCAAGGCCTAATATTCTATATACCACCCTTAGAACAATGGATTGAGAGTTTATTAAGACAGATTTGAGATGTCTTATTGTGATCTCCCCATCGAAGACTATTTGAGTATTGGAGTTGATTAACTTGATTGGGGTTGTCATATTGCTTCAAACTCAGATAGCAGAAGATATACTTTCGATGTCTCAATAGGAGGTCTAATAAATAGCAAGGTTAACTCAATCAAGAGATGAAACGTTACCTCCCAATGCAGATTTCTCTATGCCAAATGGAGACATGGGCATTATCATGGAAGTGAGCGGGAACAGGGGGAGATAGAACGACATGATTTTCCAAAGGTAATGGTTAAATATGATGCATTGGGTATGTACTTTACCCCTAAGCATTATAGTGTGGTTTGGGGAAGCCTATCCTGATAAGATATAGGATATAGGATAGGGAGGGGATGCTAATAATCCTCTGCCCCAATGACCCCACCTAAAGAATTACTTAGTAGGCTAAGCGGATTCTCTAATGTGTCATACTTCTTAAAATCAAAAGTCGAGATTAAATACTGTCACTCCTTTACTTTAACTGTAGTGTGTATATTAAGACACTCCTTTAATCGTGACCAATCTAGTTTTAAATTTTCCTTTCATAGATCCATGGTTAGTAGGTTTCAAAGAATTTCAATGTTTACTTATTAATGTGTTTGTATTTCTATATATGTTATGGAAGGTTAAAGTGCCTAATCTTAGTGTATATATTTGTTTTAAGTGTTCTATATAAAGTCTTTTGTGTATGTAATTTTATATATGAATAAATGTCTTTATATATATATATA
>MU225365.1:447536-459051 GCA_018584345.1 Thuja plicata
TTGGCTTATCCAAGAAAACCATAATCAAGATTCTATCCAAGCTATAGAGGCTCTTAAGAAAGTCCTCCATGATAATGATCAAGGTATTAATTTATTGCGTAGTATTACTCATCTTGTGAATTTGAATATTAAACCTTTAGTGCAAGAGGCTCAAGAGTTAGGATTCACACCTATTGTCACTAGTGTAGGTCCTTCTTCTATTCCTCTACCTAGTATTCCTACTTACACTCCTCCTTTGATAACAAATTCTCTCCCTAGCGCACCTATCCCTGTGAATGTTCCACCGGTATCTTTATCTACCTCACAACCTTCATATCATAGCGTGCCTTTTACTTATACTAATCCTATTCCAGCTGTGGTTCCTAATGTTCCACCAGTTATGTCTTCTATTCGTACTGCTTCTTACACTTTTCCTAGTGTTCCTATTATTGGTATGCCACCTGTTTCTTCTAATGATTCTACAATTATTAGTTTGGCTCAAACTATGTCATCTTTACAACAACAACTTGTATCTTTAACTCAATCAAAATTTAGCATTCCTACGTGCGACATGGGTAGTCCTTTATCCCTAGACATTATTTTTGCTACTATTCCTCATCAAGCCGATATGCCCTGTCTTGAGAATTATAATGGTAAAGGTGATCCTGTTACTCATGACAAAACATTTCAAATCTTTTGTAGTGATTATGCTCATGACCATAGGATTTTAGCTAAATTATTTACTAGAACCTTTCAAGATAAGGCTTTACAATGGTATTGTTCCTTACCTCCTTATTCCATTGATTCTTTTCCTAAACTTGCTAATTCCTTCATCCAAAAATTTCAAAATAACATCGGACCACAAGTGTCCCTATCTGATTTAATGCATTGTAAACAAAACATTAAGGAAAAATTGACTGATTTTATTGGTAGATTTAAGCATTTGCATGCTCAGATTTCTTATCTAGTTCCTGATATTGATTTTCAACATATCTTTATTTCAAATTTACAAAAATATATTAGAGATAAGATTTTGCTTACTGAATTTACCTCCTTTCAAAAATTATGTGCAACACTTCACCATTATCAATTACAAGTGAGTTAGTTTGAGAGAAACACTCCAATGGCTCTTGTTCTAGTTGATAAGGGTGACAATGCTCCTAATCCTAATAAGTTTCAGAAACCTTACAACTATGTCAAGATTAATAAATAGACGAATGTGGTTGTTGATCAAGTTGCGGCTACATCCAATAGTGCTTCTGCATCCACTGCTTTCTATATGAATCATACGTTTACTCCTCTATTTGAAACTTTGCATTCTATAATGAGTAGGTTTTTAAGTGCTAGTATGATTACCTTGCCTCCTAGTTGACCTCTTCTTCCCACCATGATAGCTTCAAAATCCTTTGATTCTAAAGCATTCTGCCAATACCATCGCCAAAATGGCCATGATATTGAAAAATGTTAATCTCTAAAGCATAAGATTCAAGACTTAATTGATTCTAAAACTTTGTCTATTGATAATTTTGATGGTAATGGGAATAAATTTGTTTCTCCCCCTAATAAAAACCTTCAAATCTATACAAATCCTCTACCTACACATGATACTAATACTGTAGCTCAACCATCTTCCGTAGACATTGTTTATGATTCAAAGATGAATGATCTTAATCATATTGTTAATCATGTGGAGAGTGTTGTGCCATCTCAACTTATAGTTCAAGATCCTTCACCCCCACTTCAACATCCAATTCTACCTAAAAATCAAAAACAAACTAAGGATAAGCGACCTAGGGAACTTTTAATTACCTTTGATGATTCTGAAATGATTAAGGCTCCTGATGGTCCCCTTTATATCTATGCTAGGATTGCTAAGATACCTAATCGTGGTTGTCTAGTTGATCCCACATCTTTAATAAATGTTATTACTGAAGAAAATCTTTGTATGAAAGGCTTACAACGTGATTTTTATGATTCATCTTATGCATGGATCCAAACTTGTAATGGCTTTCTTTATCCTGCACTTGGCTCTATTAACTTACTTGTTGAACTTTGTGGTAAGGTTGTAGATACTACCTTCATCATTATTCCTACTTCTGATCAATTTCAAATCAAATTTGGTTTACCTTGGATAACTGCTATGCATGCTATCACTTCTCCCATTCATAAATGTCTTAAGTTCATTCATAATGGAGAAGTCAAAATGATTAATCATAGTTTGTTTCAACCTTCTAGGCCTAGAGATTGTGCTACTCTCAATTTCCTTTGGCCTTCATTACCTAATTCATGTCCTTCTTTCCCTGATCATCTCTTTCACTCATATCAAGCTTACAAACATCGCAAAATTGCTAAGTTAAGTATGCCTCAGATTGATTCCAATCATGGTCTTTTGCCTACTCTTGCAATACCTCCTTTATTCATTGCTACTAATAATATTGATCAAAATTCTACTGTTTCATTGCAACCTATTTAGAATTCTCCTATAGAAAATGTGAAGGAACCTGTTGTCATCCCTCCTAGTTCTCAACATGTGCCAAACAAAGTTAAACATAACAAATCTGCTAATGAATGTTGTAAGAAGTGTAGAGCTAATGCTAGAGCACGTGCTTCTCTGATTTGAAACTCATTACCTACTTTTGACCAACCCATGCCTTATGTGTTAGATGTTCATAATGATGTTAAGATGAATGAATATGATGATCCTATTCGCATCTTGGATCCTATCTCAATCAACCTTGATGAGGAGGACACACTTGATGATCCCATTGATAATAGTGATGAATATGAGACCATTGACCTTGATAATGATTTACCTCATATGCTTTCAACTCAATTAACAATTACACCTAGTATCGAGCATTGTGATTCTCAAGAGGATCCTTGTTTGGAACTGGCTATCATCCCTATTGTATTGGATATAGTCCCTCTTGCGAGTTTCCCACCTTACATCAATAACATCAACCAAGATGAGGAGGGTTGACAACATGCTTTATTGGCTCATCCTTTATGATAGCCCTCTTTGTGTTGTATGTTGTGATGTGCATCTCCCGTAATGTGTTTTTAAATGTTTGTTAGACTCTTTTACATGACCCTTGTTACTTTGTTGGTACAAGGTGATAAAGGAATCAAACCTATTGTACTAATTCCTCTATATGTATCTATAATCTTCTATATGTTGTTTCATGTATGTTGTACTTGTGATATTGTTTGTAACTATTTTCCTTGTATAATCTTCTTTGATTTGTGACATGGTAGCACTAATTCTTTTTGGTCTCCATGTTGTGGTCTGAAAAGATTCTTCTTAGTAACTCTTAAGTTTCTTTCCTCCTTTGTGATTGTAGTTCTACTTTCTTTGGGGAATGATGTCAATTCATTTACAATAATATCATATTTCTATGTACATGTTATCTTATGATCATACTGACCCCACATTGGGTAGATCCCTCTTGTGTTTTTATGTATGTTTTTATTTCCCTTGATTTGTCTTCCTTTGGGGGCATCTCGCAGTGGAAGCGTAATCCGTAGAGTTGTTTATGTTTCCATTAAAACCATTGCTCCTGTTAAAGTGTTAGCAATGAATTTAACGTGGGGGAATACACCCTACTCACTTTCTGCACACACACATTCAAAATAGATTTCAAGACTTAAAATTTTTTCCCTTTATGGATTAAAAACTAATCCTTAAAGCATGGTCATTTTTACTTTTTAGGATCTCTTGATCCCTCCAATTTAAAATTTACACGGATCTCTTGATCCCGCCAGTTTTCAATTTACAATGTTTTGATCCCTTTAAGAATGGATCTCCCTATTGGGTTGACTAGTGAGTAGCCACATTCGCTAGGCGATTCAACTTCATCTTTCTAGTTACACTTTGGTGTGGTTCACAATGAGACATAAGTTCTCATTGGGCAAGATAATCACACCCTTTCTCTCTCTTCTTTACTAAGTGATGTCTCTCTTATCGTGATCTTAGGGTTGATAAATACTTAAGTCCCTTGGGGGCTTGAGGGTTTCTTTATCCCTTTTGGTTCCAATAAGATTGTATTTTTTTTATACATTCTCCTTTACCAAGAGTTTGTGTTGAGCTCATACTCTTGCTAAAGTGGGGGTAAATGTATAGTCAAAAAATGGAAGCACTTCCATTTTAAGACTTGTTTAGCCTTCTGAGTAAGTGGTTTGGGGTCATATCAAGCACCTAGAATGGGTTCCTGAGTTAGACCTGGCTTTCCCCCTGTTCTGCCCCTCTTTCCACTTCTTCCCAGCCTAATTTCTGCATTCTGGACTGCAGATCTAAGATTCTAAACTTCAAGGTCAGGGTCAACCTTTTGGTTCTATGTTGACCTTAACCCTGACCTAGGTCAAGGTTGACCTTGACCTTGAACTAGGTCAAGGTTGACCTTGACCCTGACCTAGGTCAAGGTCGACCTTGACCTTGACCCAGGGTTCAAACTCCAGGGTCTTGCAGTTTCTGGATGTCGATCTTTGCAAAAGTTATTTCCCACTTTTGGGTCAACTATTTCGGGTTTCGAAGCATTGATTCCTAAATTATATTTAATATAGGTCCTGTCCTAGGGGTAAAGTGTTTAATGGGAATTTAATTATCATATGTCAGCCTCCTTAGAAGATTGTGCCCTAGTTTCATATAAATGGAAGCTTTCTCCTCTCATTTTCTCTAGGAGGAAAGATTGAGAAATAAAAGTCTTCAAATTGTGATCAAGCATTCTCAAACTATCATCAAGTACAATTCAAGCAAGATAAGGAGAAAGATTTCAAGAAAGCATTCATCCATTCAAGCATCCATTTTCATGAAGGAGATCCATTGGAGGCTATTGAAGGATTCAATCTACATGGTGCCCTTTTAGTGATCTCTCCATCCACCTTCTTCCAAGCCTCTTCCAAATTCAAGAATCCATTCAAGACTTGATGTTGGAGATCTACAAGAAAAATATTGAAGACATCCTATCATTCTACATTGTACATATTTGGTGCATACATACTTGTGGACTCAAGGATTTGAATCCTCCACGAGGACTTTTTCAAGCAAGGTGAATTCGTGCATTTACTTTGTTTATCTTTATGCAATTTCAATTACATATATTTGAGGTTAATTCCAAAACTAAGGTTTGACCAAGGCAAACCCCCCCAACAAACAATTCTCTTTTTCTTTTAGGTACAGGTTTGAGAAAGTAGATTTGAGACC
This sequence comes from Thuja plicata, assembly GCA_018584345.1. NCBI lineage: Eukaryota > Viridiplantae > Streptophyta > Pinopsida > Cupressales > Cupressaceae > Thuja > Thuja plicata. The sequence continues at coordinate 452,716 of MU225365.1, forward strand.
AGATTCGGATACCCTTTTTAGCCTTGTGTCAGACTCCATGAACAGATTCTCTGTCAGACCTGTGCAGGTCAAGGTCGAAATTATTGGGTCATGGTTGAAATTTGTGGGTCAAGGTCAACCTTTTTCATAAGAAAACATCAGAATGGAAAAATATTTCTAGGTTTTGTTCATCTCTACATTCTAGTTCCCAATCATACTTCAATTTTTCCAGAAATAGTCTACAAACGTCAAAAAATAGCATTGTTTGATCTGCATTATTTTAAGGTTAGTATATTTCTCCTATTTCTTTAATTAATATCATACATTATATCTACATATTCAAATAAAAAAATTTAAGATCCTTCTTGTTATTCTCCTTTCCAAATAGTTGATTCATTTGTGCATTAACCCTTCTTTTGGGTTGATCAACTTGGATCTTCCATTTGTGCATTTGGGAATAGAAGAGGAGCATCTTATCTTTTCCCTAATCACAATTATAATATACAAATCGATAACACAATTCAATTTAAATGTAAAGGTTAGAGAAATACACAATCAAACCCTAATTAAACTAAATGAACAAAGAAGAAGTAAAATCATCATTTTTCTTCCTTTACAATATCTGTGTGTCTAGAGACCATCAGGTATCCACTAGCTAAGAGATTATAATGTTTTTGATAGAAAAAAGCAGCAAAGAAGGTTCTGGCCCATGGAACAGGGGACTAGAAGCACATTAATAGCATATTAATGGCACTAGTCGAAGCTTACAATAGATTAGTATGTTATCCTAGATAATTAAAGATCTGCCTCTATCAAAAACAAAAGTATCAGTTCTGCTTAAAAAGATAAAACCATAGTAACTACTATCAACAGCACCATCAAAAATATTGTCATGAAGCCATGTAGGGCTTGACCACATCCAAATTCTAAACTTAACATTAACCCCCATAATAGAGCAGGGAAACCAAGGGACCAGCCAAGCAAAAAAAACCCAAACCATAGACAACAAAGTTAATTCTTCTCTCCCAGCTGTTTGGACAGCAGGGATCTCGCCCACTCCTCCTGGAGGAACATAAATAGGTCTTTGTTATCTTCATTCACTTCCAGTTTTCCGTCAGTCAGCTTCTTCTGTACATTGCAAAGGGTTAACACCGAGGCTTGCATCACTTTCAGAGCAAATTTGTTTGTCCTCCTGTAGAGGTCCATCAGGTCCTACATTCCCTTTTTGATCTCAGCAATTTCTTTGTCAATCTTCACAAACTTACTTTTAAGGGAGCCAGCGAAATTTCTTTTCTCCTCCAAATCAAATGAGAGGGGTTTATCTTGGGGGTCACATTTGGGGCTTTGTAGTGGGGTAGGACTCATAGCTCTCTGTGGGTTGGTCAGGGGGGTATTAGCAATCGGGCTCATATAGCCTTCCGAAGAAACCTTTCTAGAATCTATGGAATGGGAGGCATTCTCAGTCGGGGAGACCTCTTTGGAGGCCGTCTCCAGCATCTTGATTTTACATTGCTCTTTGGCAATTTTGTTAGACCGCCTACGGCCAGACCTGCTTAGGTCCACCTCAAGATTGACCAGGGTTTGCGTAACTTTCTATTTTTTTGGCTTAAACTATGTCTCGGGTGTGCTGTCAACCCCTTTCTCATCCATGCAATCAACAGAGTCTGAAACATAAGAGTCCACCAAACCTTCCTTCTTATGCGTGGGGATCTTAATACTTTTTTTATGAGATTTTTTCTCAGACTTTGTAGGCCCTTGGGTGATCTGAAAGGACCAAGAGGAGGAGTTGGAGGTCTTATCTGCTTTTTCAGTGGGCGTTTCCTGGGATATCATTTGAATAATCAGAGGGGGTTGGGGAGCCAGGCATATGGCTTTGTGAAACTGGAAAAGACAGAGGAGGAGGCCTTGGTGGAGGATAACTCTGTCTGGGTTGCTTTTAATATCAAGGATATTGCTTTCAATAGAGTGCAAAAGATAAAATTGAATGGAAATTAAGTCTTTATTCCTAATGTGATTCAGAAATGGAAGGTGGTAGTTATAGAACACCGTGAACTTACCTTCGAGCGTGAAGTATTTCATGATAATGAGGCAGATTTTAGGCCAGAAGTCTGGTAGTTCTTCTCTATTGAAACCCCCCTGTTTCCTAACCGCCAGCTCCCCATCTTTGAAAAATTGTTTAAGGCTTGTAGGGTCTGCAGTCCGACTAGTTTTCTTGTACTTTCTCCCCACCATAGGGAGCCCCGTAGCCTCAGAAATGACCTCCTCATTGAGCTGGAAATGAATTCCTCCCATTGATACATTTCTGTTGTTCTAGGAGGAAACAAACTGTTTAGATAATCTCTCATCATGGCCGCCCTTCATACGTTCTGTGAAGCCCCAAATTCTAGACTCCTTGCAATAGTGGGTAACCAGTGGATCATAAGAAAAGGCTTCATCAATATTATCGGGTTTGATACAGAGAACATTACCCACCATATCATATGTCTGGTCTACACTCGTCAGAATATTTTTGAGGAGCTGATTGTAGTTTCATGCCATAAAAAACCACTTTTTTCTGCAAATCCTTTTCAAAAAAGGTTTATACATATCCTGCCAGTTTGGGGGATTTTGGAGATCTGGCTCCGTACTGACAAAGCTAACCGATCCCTAGGTAACATAAATAGTAATAATAGAATTACTATCAAAAATCACCAAAAATGCCTTTTTACACTAACATCGGTCACACCACACGAACAAATGGTAATTATTGAACTTTATGGGACTTTGAGTTTTGTCTTTCATAATCACACAGGTAACTCGAAAATGCCAACTTGTGATCGAGGAAGGAAACATAATAAAGATTCTAGCCTGGCACATTTAGACAATTGTCTTCATTTCTCCCTTGATGATACGCTGAGTCATCAAGGGTAAATCATCAACTAACAACCAACTATTAAGCTTGGTTTGTCTTAGTCCCATTGCCGCCAGTGAGTCAGCCACCGTGTTTCCTTCTCTATAGGTATGGTCTATAGATATATGTTGGAAGCTCTCTAGAAGCTCATGGACCTCCAAAATAATGGGACTAGTCTCCCACCCAGCACTCGCACCACTCTTAACTACCTCTATTATTACTTTGGAATCACCTTCAATTTCTAGCTGACTAAAGTTCATCTATTTTGCAAATTTTATCCCCCATAGAAGAGCAGTCCCTTCCGCTTGGGTGACAGTATAGTTATTGGTAGGTCCCGCATAAGCCAAAAGGCAAGTGCCCTGGTGGTCTCTTAGCACTCCCCCCACCCTGCCCAAGGTTGTTAACTGCCCCATCAAAATTTAATTTTATCCTACCTTTAGGAGGGGCAGTCCATATGGTGGATTTTCTGATATTCCTTTTAGTATTGTCAAACTTGGAGAACCCACTCAGGAGGTTCCAGCGTTCCGCTATCCTAGTTTTCCAGATAGAAGGAAGGCTAGAAGGGAGCTTCCATTTAGCCATTTTGACATTTTCACTAAGTAGTTTAGTTTTGATATGGAGGCAAGCATCAGGCTGGATGCCTATCTCCCTGAAGATCCTATTGTTCCTCTCCTTCCAGATGGACTAGCATATGTGCGGGGGAATCATACGCCAGAGGAGTTGGAGCAGGGGGTGGTTTGAGGGGGATATCCAATTGACAAATTGGTCCACCTCATAACCAAGGACCCACGAGATACCCAGCCTGTCATAAATTCCCTGCCACATGCTAGTAGCATAGTCACAGTGGATGAAGAGGTGATTAACAGTCTCTTCTGCCTTCTCACAAAGGAGATTATAATGTTAACAACTATCAAAATATTCTATTCATATTATATTGTTATAATATACTAATTAATGAAATAAAGATATAGATTTATATATATTATATATCATATAAGACTACACCTCTCTATTTTAACCTATATATCTAGCAGACAATAATTTTACTATAAGTATTTGAGCTATGAAAACAAGAGAACCAATTCTACATATTTGAGTATAAATATATATACAGAGATCACAATCCTTTAGGATCTTAATGAGGGAATTAGATTTATATAGTGAGGGTACTAACAGTCTATACCCTCTACACCTTACTTAGAGAGTTAGGTCAATATTCACTTGCTTGGTTTTGAGAAAACCAAATAATGTTCAGTCCAAGTACTCACTTAAATGTTAGGCATTAATACTTTTGTTAAGAAATTCCATCTAAGTCTATAGGATTTCGCTCCCTAAAATACATAGATATAATAGTTAGGTGAAATGAGGTTCAGCCTGTGTTAAAATTTATTGTTCAAATTTATTTTAGGATACTATTCCGACCCTGTTAAAAAAAATTCCTATCTCTACTATTATCTAGTTTTCCTTTACTATCCCTACAGAGACTGCTCATGTTACTGCCCCCAAGAAACCCTTGTAACAAGGAACATTTGTCAAGATAATATTAGGGTTTACTTTATGCATAAATTACATGAACATAGATACCCATATAAAATTATAAAACTATCCTTACACAAATGTCAACTAAATAATCCATATATGCTTCTAGACATTATTTTTTAAATTTTATGCCTTCTATTAATAATTCACAAAAGGAAATTACAAGACGGTAATCTTTCGGATAAGTCTTTAGATAATTCTTGTAAAGCTTTTAATACACTGAGACTTGTATGAAAACTAGTAGTATGACTACATAAGAAACTACATTAGTCATATGTATAAAAAAGCTTAAAAATAGCTATGCTGATAAACCCTATATAAGTTCACAAATTACTTCAAAAACTAGGCTATTGCTACAAAAAACCTAAAACCTTTTTATAGAGAAGCCTCCCTTTACACCTTATGTAGAAAATCACAAGTCCATTCACATTCATTTTTTTAACGATGATAATGGCTACGTCCTCTTCATCCGTGTCCCCAAATTGTGTCAAGCATCATTTCACTGATGGAGCCAGAATGTGAAAGTCCTCCATTTCCCTTTCCTCAAGTTCCTTAGGGATACCAAAGCCTTTGACTTTCCAATAATTTATTAGCTAGTCTCTATCTATGTTGGTGTTGAGTACTTCCTTAAACATGAAGTCAAAATTTCATTTCATTTCAGGCCAATGCTCATCAAAAAACTTTTCATCTTTGATCAATAACATAGGCACCCACTGGTCATTAGGAATCTTATTCAGCTCATCTATCCTAGTTCTCATCATTATTTCTGTAAAGGAGACGATCGGGTAAGGGCCAACGCTAAGGACCATCTTCTCCAACCCTCCCAAAATGTCATTTACAAAGATAACCTTTGTAACCTCTATGATTTTGGCTTTCTTAAACCCTGCAAAAGAAGCGAGAGTGACAAATTTGCCTACAATCAACCCATTGGTTCTGAATTTAAATTCATTGTCAAAGTAGCTATCTCCCAAGCTTTTCTCCATAGCTCTCCTCATAACGTCTAAGAGCGGATTTAAAACTTTATTCCACTATTATGGTTTTATCATACCTCTAAATGCTATTTCCCTAGCATCATTTAGCACAAAAGTTAATAGCCTTGACTCCATCTCCAAGTCTACCTTGACGTTCAAGCTTTTGAATTAGTGCTTCTCAGTAAAGAAGAATAAAAATTTATTTGATTTATAGATAAATTGAACCGTAATATTGCAAACCTCCTCATTATTAACCTTCCCAGTTACTAATTCCTAAATGTAAACCTGAACTATGATTTACAACTTACACGTATATCCGATCTTCATCATGGTTAATGCTTCCCATGCCACTATACCTCCTTTCTGTCTTGTTAATAATTGTTGATTCTCTTAAATAAAAGGCTAAATTATTTGGGTGCCTTTTGAGTGATCATTATTATGAGTGAGTATAGATAAAATTTAGAGATTTTTAAACTTCTCGGGAATGTGTTTATAAAAATAGGAGAGGTATTAGATTTCCTATGACTAATTCGGGGAAAAAATCTCACTGAATTCGAGGCAATAATTTGAAAGTAGAATAATCATTTTTTGAGTACAAATGTGACTTAAGGCTATTAACTTGATCAGTAGATGCACATAACATGGAGAAATAGTAAGCATTACAAGTTAATACAAGACAAGGTGGTAATTAGTATCTAAATCTTCCATCTCATCTAAACCTCTAAAACCATTCCACTAAAATTGAATGTCCCTATTTTAAAAAAGATTTATCTAAACAACGAGCTGGAGTAGAGATTGTGTCAAGTCTCCATTTTAGGAAGGATTCTAAACTTAGAGTAATACTAATAATCTAAGTCCTCTGCATTTGCATGATAAGTTCTCATAAAAAGCAGAGGGAAGGGAGGGGGAATAGTATGGTTGAATCCATATTGTGTTCTTCTTATTATTATTGATTGA
>MU225365.1:461726-486946 GCA_018584345.1 Thuja plicata
TATATATATATATATATATATATACATATATATATATATATATATATATATATTCTAAAAAATCAGTCTTTCAAGGTTCTGTTTTGAACCTATCCATGCTCTGCATTTCTATGAATTTACATTTCTTATTTCTTGAATCTATATTATAGAGAGCCCAAATTAAGAGCTTGAAATAGACTTATGTAAAAGGAAAAATATCTAACCTTAGAGATTCATCTAAAAACCCACACAGATATCTCTTAGCATTCTCAACAAAAATAGAGCTGCAAGAGCATTTATTACTATAATAAGAACAAGAAAGAAATAATCACACAAAAAGATGCTTACAAATGTCCTATTTTTCCTATTTAGAGCTTCTATTTAGCCATTTATTAAGAGTATATTCATAAATAGTTAATCAGGATTCCTCCTCTTGTAACTACCAATCACATCATATTCCTTATAGATTCTCAGCATTATATGAAATATTATAACATATCTAGTAGTAACGTTGTTTCTGAGACTTGGTATTAAATGAAGATCATAACATAGTGTGTTCATACAAGCTATCCTAGCTCAACCTTGTTTTTCTATGATATTGTCAATATCGAGGTTTATATTCATAGAATGTTTCTACTAGTAGAAGCTAGGTACAAAAATATGTTACCTCGGGACACTGTATATATGTTCATATATACATAAAAAATTTAAGCATAGGAATAGATAAAAATAGTTTATATATTAATAATAGGTTTGCCATGCTACTATAAGGAGAACAATATCCACCAAACCCTACTTGATTAATATATACAACAAATAATATACACTATCCACATGGTGGGATTCCTAAGTAGGAGACTACAGAGTGAAAACTAGCCACCTATGAACTAGAACAAAATTCATAGAGCGACCATGTGATTGTCAATGACAATATTACCCAGCTCATCTGCCCGTCCTTTACCTTCCCTATAAATGTGGTTGATAGTTAGCTTATCAAATAATTTACAAAAGAAAAGTGCTAATGATAGGAGAGAGTCAAGTCTCCAGTTTAGGAATGAGCCCTTCCTAAGGGAATTTATTATAATAGTAGAATCTCCTTCTATAGCCAATTTCTTGATCTTAATATGTTTTCTAAGGGTTAAGCCTTCAATCAAGGCTTCAAGATTTGCCCATTTTTTTGTTTCATTCCCTATACATCTACTGCTCTTAGCAATTTCCTTGCCCTCATAATCATGTATAGTGCATCCAATTCTTGCTAATCCAAGATTACCTCATGAGGCACCATCAAAGTTGAGTTTATACTAGTCCACTGGAGGTGGCGACCATTTGCAGGATTTATGTTTGACTGATGATTGATCTTTCCCAGGGCCAATGAAGGGAGGAAGTTTTAGACCTAACCATTTATTCATAGTTCTATCATCCTAGAGTGTCATTGTTGCCTCCTTCTTATTACTAACCATAATTCTATTTATAGTGAATTCTATAATTGAGCTTTCAATTTTGTTGATAAGGCTAGAGGAGTCCAATTTGTATTCCTAAAAAATACATATGTTTCTCTCTTTCCAAATCTCACATATTACAATAGGAGGTGCCACACTCCATAATAAACTATAGATTATATCTCTGTATAATAGAGGCCAAGAAAGGAGAAAGTCATAAATAGATTTAGTGAAAGCAGATTTCCAATTTATTTTCAAGCATAACCATACCCATATCTTACTAGAGAAAGGGCACTCCAGAAGAAGATGGTCTATGTTTTCCTCCTATTTTTCACATAATACACACCTACTTGGACCAAGAAATCCCATTTTTTGACCTATCAGCTATAAGGATTTTCCTATTCCACACTAACCAAGCAATAAAAAAAGCTTTAGCTAGGGTGTTTTTACCCCAAAATAGATCATGAGGGATTACCTTGGGGCTAGTGATTTAATATCTAAGATAATTATATCCATCTTTGATTTTATATACTCCAAATTTATTACCATCCCAAATTAATCTACCTGGTCCTACATGCAGCCTCGATTTCCTAGTAGCCAAGATATTGCAAAGCTTAACTTCCTCATCCTTTGGAAGAAAAACACTTTTATCCTTCCATTTCCATCCTTCTATATGTTCAGAATAAAAAGTAACATAGTCTTTAACCATAGAACCCTAGTGATTTATCAAAATATACCTAGATACCGTCCATTATCCCAATTGATAATTAGCTTGATACCCTGCCCATGAATCAGACCAAAACAAGGCATCACCTCCCTGACTAAGGCTCCAGGTAAGCCTATCTTGAATAATAAATCTACACTCGAACATGAAATTCCATATTCTAGAACGCTTGGGAGGATTCTTTTCCCAAAAAATATTGATGGGTTTAGAGTGATTCAGATATTTGTGAGATAAGATTTTAACCCACTTAAAGTTGGGATTGTTAAACATCTACCATACTAACATTGCACCAAAGGCACTAGTCTCAATTTTAAGATCTTTAATACCCGCACCACCTTCATGTTTTGGCAAACATACCTTCTCCCATGCTAAAAGGGAAAATTTCTTTTAGTCCTTAGAGCCTTGCCCAAAAAATGTTCTAAAAATCTTGTTGATGTCTTTTCTTTGATTAACAGGAAGTTCAAAGAAGGCTAGTTGATAAAGGTGTATAGCAGATAAGACAGATTGTATCATGATAGCCCTACTAGCTGAAGATAATCATTTCCTTTTCCAAGAGGACATCCTTTCTCTAATTTTTTCTATGGTATGGCTCCATGAAACAGTCGATCTTGACCTTGAGTCCAAATAGAGACCAAGATATTTACACAGAAGAGCTCCCTTTTTAAAATCCAATACATAAAAAATTCTCTATTCTAGACATAAGTCAGTATTGAATAAAAATATATTTGATTTTTCTTTATTTATTTCCTATCCTGATGCCGATGCATATTGATCTAGAATTTACTTCAAAGTTCTAGCTTCTTGAATCAAGGCTTGCCCATATAACATAGTATCATCAAAAAATTGTTGATGGGTCGTTGAATCTACATTACTAGTAGTTTGAATACCCTATATTTTATTATCACTTTTATCCCTATTGATGACTTGACCTAGAGCTTTGGCCATGATGATGAAAATAAATGGGGAAATCGGGTCCTCTTAACGGATCCCCCTCGAGATCCCAAAGAAACCTTGAGGGAATCCATTAACAAGAATAGAGATCTTTGGGGAGGAGGTACAGGTGTAAATTAATTTTACCCATTTCTCTTCAAAACCAAAAGCAAGCAAACATTTCTAAAGAAAAAAACCAATCAACTTTATCATAGGCTTTCTTAATGTCAAACTTTATTAGCATACTAGGTTTTTTGTTGTTTTTAATTGAATGCATTGCCTCATGTGCAATAATAATACCATCATAGATTGATCTACCCAGAACAAAACTAGATTTATCTTCACTAATCAAGTATGGGAGGAAGATTTGGAGTCTACTCGCCATGATTTTTGAAAATAGTTTATATAGCGTATTGCATAGAGCAATTGGTCTAATGTCATTAAAATTTTTTGGCTTATCTTTTTTAGGAATTAGAGTGATAAAAGTGTTATTAACCTCTTTTAATATGTTCCTTGAATTTATAATTTATTAAGGACATTCTCTACTTCCTCTTTCGAGAATCTGGCTAGAAGCATCCTATTTTGGTCTTTGGAAATAATTTTAGGAATATTTTCCAGGATGCAATTCTGGTTATCAATGATTGGCCTCCCAATATTTTGATAAATCTATGTAAAATAGCTAACAACTTCATATTATATGCCTTTAGGATCCTCAACTAAAATGTTATTTTTTCCTTTATTGAAAGTGATCCTGATAATGCATCTTCGTTGCTTAGTGCTATTATGGAAGAACTTAGTATTTTTATCTCCCTCAGCCAACCAATTTTGTCTGGAATTTTGTCGCCAAAAAACCTCAATCTTAGCTAATACCTATTCATAATTTTTTAATAATTCCTTTTCTTCCTCATATAAGTTGGTATCTATACCCATCTCTAAAACCTTAGAGTTAAGGTTAGTCAATTTGTTTTCAATGTTAATTTTTGTTTCAAAAATATTGCCAAATTTCAATTTATTCCATTCCTTTAGTTTGAGCTTAATAATTTTGAGTTTATTAACTACCTAGTATAGTTTTGAGCCTAAGATAACAATCTCATTCCACCATTTTTTAATCATTTCTAAGAAGCCTTCATTCTTTAGCCACATCTGTTCAAATTTAAAAGGAAAATTTTTTGGGCTCTTATCCTTAAGGATTTGAAATTCAATAGGGAAATAGTCTAAGCCTAAAATGGGTAAAACTTTGGCTGATAACATAAAAGGGGTCTCGGCCAGGGTATTTTTAAGAAAGAAAAGATCCCATTTCTCTACTATGAAACTCAACCCCTTCCACCTATTATTCCAAGTGAATTTCTCCCCTAAAGTCACAATTTCGCAAAGATTATTTCTATTAATCCATTCATTGAAGTCTCTAGCCACCCTAGAGAGAAGGCCAGAACCTTGTCTCTTTTCTGATAGCTTTGTTATCATATTGAAGTCCCCACCTAAAATGATAATATCATGACCAAAGTCAGACATTTTTTGGTCTATTTCATTCCAAAATATTTCTTTATCTAGAGTTTGTATAGGACCATATCTATATATATATATATATATATATATATATATATATATATATATAATCCTAAATTTTAAGTTTGTGTTCGCAGGCTCATTATCAAACCACAACACCAGTTTGGATGATCATAAAAAATTGTGAGAGTACTTGATCTTGGATCCCAAATTATACCCATACCTCCTGAGGCGCCAGCAGCAGGAATGACCCATATTTCCTTAACACCTAATTTCTTGTTTATTTTTTGTAGTCCTTGCTGATCTAATTTTGTTAGAGAATTATATATGAATTATTGTTAGATATATAGCGGAGAAGGATCCGCTGCTTGTTAGGGGTATTTAGACACCGATCATTCTAGGTAAGGACATTCATGATGCCCTAGGAAGGAAATTCTCATTCCTTGCATAGAATATATCATTTAATTTAACTTGTCCTACTGCCTCCCCAACTAACAATCTCAATTCATCGATAGATTTCCTACCACATTTCCTTAAAATCTTTGCACAATTCAGGGAAGCTTTACTTGGGAAGGAAGATTCAATGCCAAGGGTCAAATTATCATCCATTTCAGGAAGAATATCTTTCTCCAAAAATTGTTGTAATTATTGTAGATTTAAAGGGGGATCAGACTCCAAACATTCCTTGATCAAAAATTTTCTTTTGGTGGTCAATTTCTTCTTTGTCACAAATTTCTGCTATATATTTGTCCATGAGATCTTTCACTAAATCTTCACACAAATAATCCTATCCTCCACCTCCCATCTCCTCTAAGCTTCCATAATATCATCACATTCCACATGGGAAGGGATATTTATAAATATTTGAGTCAAAGGGGAGGCAACATCATCTAGGTCAACCTGTACTAAATCAAACTCCTTACTCCAATGCAAAATAGTGTGTATATTTTGGTTTTCAAAGGAGCATTCATTAATGATAGGTTGGTCAAAATCTACATCTTTAATTGGATCATACTTACCTAGGTTAGAGATAACATCCACATTATCATTATTAATCTGAATCTCAAAACCCCCAACATTGGCGATAAAGTCAATGCTAAAATTACCAAGATTACCTAAATTTAATTTAACAAAGCTATTTGGAAAAAAATCCGGATTAAATACCCTAGTATGTTTCTTATGGACCACTTTTGACATAGAAAGATCATAAGGAATGTCATTTTTTTTTTCCAAATCATATTCAATAATGCTAGGGTAAATCGTTATCACCCCAAGATTTGCAAGAAACAACCACATGAGTGTTTAAATTATTATTGAGATTCATACTGGCAATAATGGATTTTTCACTAAAGGTCGATACAGAGTCAATATAACCTCTAAAAATACCTAGTCCATTACCTATCTTGCGTAGAGATTCACCATCAAAGAGTTTGATAGGTAAATTTTTAAGAAAAAACAATTTTCTCAACCTTTAGGTCTAATTCAGATGGGTTAAACAACAAGGACCAATCCAAGGTAAATAATCCTATATTCCTAAACTTTGGACAACCTTCCAATAAAAGTTTCGGTTTCAGTTTTTCACTAGAGAAATCCACATACAAAAAAATTTCCTGAAGGATTGTGATACATACCTTATTGTCCAATTTCTTTTTCAGCCATCCCATAATCATTTCAGCTAAAGCCCCTACAACTTTTGATCTGAAAAACAAGCTAAACTCCGCACACATATTCTAGATTCTTTCTACCATTTCTTTTTTGATTACTATCTTTTTGTTCTGGTTAGGTTTAAAAGCATTTGTTTTCTGATTCTCAATTATTCAAGGAGATAAATTATTCCCTATACATCTTACCTTCTCAAGATCATTCAATCTTCTATGAGGGGGAGAGTAAACATTACATGTACTAAAACACTATCTAAATAAACCTATATTGATATTATTGGCTATCACAAGGAAGCCAAAGGAGGTATTCTTCATAACCAAAGCATTATTCAAAATCTCGAGAAGTACTAAAGCATTAGTACAAGCTGATCTATGGTGTGATGGGGAACAAGCCTAAGAGATGGCAATGGTAGTAATCATGGGGCTAGGTTTTTTTTCTAGAGAATGCCAATTTCGGATTCAATTGAGACATAGGAAGGTTTGATTTCTTTTCCACCAGTAATAACCTTTTCTGTGGTGAAACCCCAGAGTCATTCCTACGGGAAGAAGGTATCAGTGTAGAATATATGTTCAAAGTGTTGATTAAGAAGGGAGACACATACAATTTTCTTGCTCAAGAGCCAGACACCACCTGCCAATCATCGTTCCCAAAAACTAAAGGTATTTAAAAGAAGCTAGCAGAATTTCCCCTTGATGTTTTGTGTGATCTAGCATACTTTGTTCGAGGGCATGAGCGAGGGTGAAAAGACATAGCCATCGATCGAGAGAGAAATAGGAGAGCAAAAAAGTAGAGTACAAATAAACAAAAAAAGCTATTAGTAGGAATTTTCCTTAGCCTTATCATTTAGAAGGCTATAATGTTCCATATTTCATGGATTTGTTTTGTGAATTTTAGCAAAAAATAGAGATAAATAAACAAGAGAAGCTAAGTTTCTACAACCAATCCTACCAGCATATTCACATATAGAGTTCAATGATAAAGCTAGATACCCTACCAATGGCCCTTGAGGAAGAGAAAGATTATGTAAACCCATCAGAGGTGGCCCACTATAAAAAATTGTTGCAAACAAAAAATACTCCTTCTCTCTTTTTGAATGAGATCACTCTTCTCAAAAATGTATGCCAACATAATATTCCTCGTCAAAAGTAAACTTATATTATGGAGATCAAGTAATTCTAATGGACAAATTTTTTTTTTGGTCGGTAATAGTGTTTTTTGTATTGATAGAATAAAAAGATTACATTATACCTTCAGCAGCTATAATAGCTTGAAACTTTGAGACTATTTCATCTACAGGAGTCATAGCTCCTTTACAATATCAACTTTTCATCCTACCTATCTGAATAATAGTCTATTTGTATATGATGACTTTTTAAATATTACAAAAGTAGACCCCACTGATCATTGACAATAGATGTATAAAAATTGAGGCTCTTTAAGACTATTAACCATGGCTACTGTGACTAACCTGAACACTATACATCATGGGTAATAGGAAATATCTATGCAAAATGGTAGCAAAAAAAATGGACCTTCCACCTAACAAAAATGTGGGTGGATGCACATTCCTTCAAACTTTCAGCACTCCCATAACTTCAAACTTTCATCAACATTTCATTGCCTCTACCAACTATCACTTAAAAAAGGGTTCATAAAAAAATATATATGGGAGGATTTCTACAATAAACCAACCTTCCTTTTACCACGGCCGCGAGGATTCGTCTTCTTCTTCTTCGGCACAATCACCAAAATTATTGTTTCTTGCGCATTAACCATAAAGGTTTGATTCCTCAATTCTTCCTTAATATCATTCCATCCTTCCACTGCTTGTTGATACATATAAGGTTTGTCCACTTGTTATTTCCATCGTAGAAAGGGAATAAGCCCATAACGCTGAGTGTCATCTTCATCCTCAAAACACTTCAAGATATCTTGCCCAATGCCAGGCACTAGCCTTTCCAAAATTGAGTCCAAGTCACCTAAAATGTCCTTCTCAAATAGAGCATTAGTGATTCATCCAACTTCATCAGTGCTCTCCTAGATTTCCAAAGCCCAAGTCATGAAAATTGATATGACATCTAGGTTAGTCCAACTCTTCACCTTCCTACTTTGGAATTGTGTTCCAATAATTTTCAGAACACTATCTATCATCCTCTTAGATTTTACCTTCAGCAACCCTTTAATTCTTTCATGACTGACTAGGCCTTTAAAGGCCTTCATTTGCTTCTCAGATTTGAGGGTAAAGTTTGCTTCCATTCTCAGAGTAAGTTTTTCAATGCAACCACACTGTAATTTGAAAAAAAACCATAACATTGCTCTGGTTTTAAAGACCCAATGAAGTGACTTTATTTTCCTTCACCAAAATTTGTGTGAAGTGATCTTTCTTTCCTTTTTCCATCTTGTTCCATAAATTCCCTTCATAACAATAACTAATCACATCATCTTACTGTCCTTCTAAAATCATTACCCTTTTGATAATTAATCCCGCAATGATGCATTCTCTTATTACTTTGAGAAAGGTGGATAAGAAAGTAATACACTTTTAAATTTAAAGACTTGATTACCTCTATTTGAAAAGGTGGTGCCATTAATAGATGTTAATTAATCTACCTTTCAAATTTAGGAATAAATCATATAAGTTGAGAGTAGAAAAGTTATCAGAAATCTGATCATTTCTTTTCTCAAATGTAGTTGCCCAATTAGCAACATTATCTACCTCAGTATTTCCCTCATGTAGAATGTGAAAAATTTTAAATTCCTTATACTCCTGTAGGCATTCATTGATTTCCATGATAATGCAATTGACATACTAGGTGTTAGATTGATTCTTTTTTATTGCTTTGATTATGATTATAGAATATCCTTCTAAATGAATTTTTTCCACCCCTAACACCTTCCCCACTTTTAAAGATAATAGTATCGCTTGAGCTTCTACAATATTGTTAGATCCATCCTCTAACATTTTAGCTGCAAATACTAACAACTCACGTTTATAGTTCCTATCAATGTCTCATGCTCCAGATATCCTGCAGGATTTCCCTTCGATGAACCCTCAAAGTTTACTTTCATCCAACCTATATCTGGAAGAACCCATCTAACATCATCTCTACAAGTTTTAATCATCCTTGATTTACTACCATCATTTTTATACCTTATATTAATCCCTGACCAATGTCTCTATATTAAGCTATCCCATGTTGTAAAGATGGTATTGGCCTTTAATTTGCTGACTGCCAAGTTCATTACTTCTTCTATAACCACATCAATCCTATGGAAAATTCTCTCTACTAATTTTGACATTTCTTTGAAAGGCCTTTGGTTCCTCTCCTTTCATATATCCCAGATGAGAATTGTAGGATAGATAGTCCAAATTCTTAAAAGAGTATATTTCCAAGCGGGAATATACCATCCTTTAAAAATATCTAAAATAGAATAAGGCAGAGGGCCTATGAAGTTTAATCTTGACTTTATCCATTCTCAACACTGATGAGGGAAATCACAATGAGCTAAAAGATGATTTACATCCTCATTAGAATGTTCACACAATGGGCATCTTGAAGGGCTTGTAAATCCATACTTCCTTCTCCTATCATCTATAAGAATCCTATTTTGGATGGCTAACAAGCAAATGCACCTGCTTTAGGTAAGCCATAATTATCCCAACATAGTTGAAAGGGCCCATCCATCTTATTCTCCTTCCTTGCTAGGTGATAGCCTAGTTTTGCAAAGTAATTACCCCTCTTTGCGGCACACCATATAATGTGATCCTTCTTATTTACTAGGGACAATGATCTTGCTATAAAAATTGCACTCATTTTAGAGCATAATTCAGCTCCTAGGCCTATAGTAGCTATCTCCCTCCATCCCCATTGCTGTCCTAAAGGGCCCAATTTTAGCACCATGTAATATTTAACCTTATCTCCCCATATCTCCTTAAAGTTATCAATAAGTTCCCTTGAGTGCTTAATTTATATCAATGTTGGTCTGTCATTCCATGAGTCCTCTCAAAATAGTGCATTTTGTCCATCTCCCACTTGCCAGGATACATGGTTAATTACAAGAGGTCTGCATTCTAAAATGAAGTTTGAAACTGAGGACCCCTTGGGAGGATTTTGAACTATGAGAATGTGTCAGTCTTCTATATAATCTAGGTATTTAGCCTTTAGAATTCTAACCTAGAGTTTAGAAGGGTTGGTATAGATATCCCAAACAAGTTTAGCTCCTAAGGCTTTGTTAATCAACTGCCACTTACGTAGCCCAACACCTCCATTATTATTTGAAATGCATATAGTATCCCATGCAACTAATGGTATTTTTCTTCTTCTTGACCACCATTCCAAAATAATTTGCGCATGCATTGTTCAATATATCTCAGCACTTTGATTGGGATGTTGAGGCATCTCATAGAAAATATAGGAATGGCTGAAATAACTAATTGGAGCATAAGAATGCGTCCAACATAAGAGAGCCATTTACCTTTCCAACTTTAAATTTTCTTAACACAACTATCTATTAAATCCTTCCATAAACTTGCTTTAGAGGACCTTGCAAAAATTGGAATGCCTAAATACTTATTGGGGAGAGAAACAACTTTCAGCCCAAGGAACCTGGTGATATGTTGTTGTGTAGGGAGATTTGTATTAAAAAAGAAAATCTTTGACTTCTCCCAATTGATAGCCTAAGCAGAAGCCTAAGAAAATCTTTGACTTCTCCCAATTCATCTAACATTCTGGCTTTATTGATGGACCTGCCTAGTGCTTTGGCTAGGATGATAAACAAGAATGGAGAGAGAGGGTCTCCCTTCCTAATTCCAGTAGAAGTATACAAAAAAACTTGGGAGATTCCATTCACAAATATTGAAAGCCTAGTTGTTGACATGCAGCTGTAAACCTAGTCACACCATGATTTTCCGAAACCAAATTTGTTAAGCACCTTGATCAGAAAGCTTCTAGTCACATTATCAAAAGTTTTCCATATGTCTAATTTCACCATCATGCTAGCATTTTTTCCATCCTTTATATAATGAATGGCCTTATGCACTACTATTATTTCTTCATAAATATAACATCCTTGAGCAAACCCGCTCTGTTCTTCTAAAATCAAATTAGGTAGCACAATTTTTATCCTATTATCCATTACTTTTGTTATTACTTTGTAGACCTTATTACATAAGGCAATTGGTCTAAAATCATCAAAGGATTCCTTCTTCCCTTTCTTTGGGATTGAATTTAGAAAGGTGTTATTAAAATCTTTGAAAATGAAACCTCCTTTCTCGGACTCCTTGACCACTTCATACAACTCTCTTCCTATAAAATGCCGTGCTTTTTGGATAAATAAGGCAGGGAAACCATTTGGCCCCGAAGCTTAACCACTCTTCATATTAAAAAGGTCCTTTTTCACTTTAGATTCATTAATGCTACACATAAGCCACTTATTCTGTTCTATAGAGATAAGCTGAGAGATTACCTCCAAAAACTCCTTTGTCTCCTCCCCTTCCTCTAGTTATTTTGAAAAGATTGAAGAGAAGTGCCTGATTGTAGCCGCATTAATCTGATCTGGTTCAGTGAGTAGAGTGCCCTGAATATCTTTGATGGAAAAAATTTTATTTATAGATCTTCTGCCTTTTCCTGAATTATGGAAAAACTTTGTGTTTCTTTCACCCTCTTTAAGCCACATTTCTCTAGATTTACGTTTCCAATAAGTTTCTTCTCTATTCAAGATCTCAGAGTATTTCTTCCTTAACTTTGTCTCTAATGGACAAAGTTAGGATACACAATAGTATAAAAATTTCTAAGATCTTGTATGTGATCAAGGCTAGAGACTCAACTAAGAAGGAAGATACTAACCCCTATTTGGATGAGGATGATGAATGTCTTCGAAAGTAGAGAATGGAAAAGGAATCCATTTTTTTCTCAATGAGCTCCCCTTTAACTCTAAGGCTAGAGAGGATAGAAAATATACTTAGGAAGGAAAATATTCAAAGGTCAAAGACGTCATTTTTTGTACCTATAATAATTAAATATGAAACTTACAAAAATGAATAGAAAAATCTAAGCACAATCCTAACCCAGGAGATGAATAGTGCCAAGGATGTTGATGCACAATTTTTGGATGACTAAGAATTTTTTTACTCATTAATTAATGATAACTCCATGCTTTCTAAAACAAAATACTCCTCAACCATCTCCATTCATCATGAAGAGGAAGACATTTAGAGTCATCTACCATGGTATTCAATAGGAACCAAATAGTAAAGAATAATCCTGATTCTAATAAGAAATGACCTACGCTTATGTGTGGCTATCTCATTAGGTATCTTGGAAGGCAAGAAGATCACTACTCACCTACATTTGTGTTCACATCAAGACATGAGGATAGCTAATTAAAGGTAAGAGAAGCTACCCATATGTCGTTAGGAAGTGAGTTTAATGTTAATATTGATACCATTTTTCCTAATGTTTCAAAAATTCTAAAGTGTGACTATGAAATGCTATAGTATCCCTAGCCCTATGTTAAAAAAATTGCAAAATATATAATTTAGGGTGTAAGGGATTCTAATTCCAAACCCTAGTTAACACATCTCTCTAACTCATATATTCCAAGAAGTACTACAACCCAGGTTTTATATTTAAGAAACCCCTTTGTATAGTTCCTTTTTTACGTAAGTTCATCTAGTATGTACTTCATTGGGATCCTAGTGAGAGTAGTGAGTATGATGGTTGGTTTGCTAGCCTTTGTCATCACATGACCAAAGAAAAAGAATAACAAAAGGTGTTGAAAATATTTAGTGCGATATTGACCATTTTACCTTTAACTCTAGACATTGTAAGAGTCAAACATGCTAGGGTTAGAATGCAATTTTCTTTAACTTACACATACTTCTCTTGGAGATTGGATGTTTTCTATAATTGTGATTGGATTTTATATACATTGAGTGAGTTTCCCTTTCATGATTCCAAATTATTAGGAGATTTAATCTAAATGGGAAAGAAAACTATTTTGTTTTATGTCACATACTTTGTTTTAGCATACATGCTATAACAAGTTGCAAATAAAGGAACTACAATTTTTTTTTTTTCTATACTTAAAAGAAAACATAAATTAAAAAAATAAAGTACATATTCCATGCACTAGAACATTTCTTACATAATGTATTATATTCATTCATTTATGTACTCTATACAAGTATATGATGCATTTTTTAATTCTCTTTCCTTTAGAGAAATATATTAGAAAATTTATTTGGTTTATTTTGTTTGATGATAGGAAAGAAAGAAATACTAGGCATCAACTAGTCCTGGAATTTTTCTTTTCTTCTTCAATGTCTTTGTTCTCCTATGTGGCAGAAAAAAGCTAATGCTTCCAATTTTCATTTCTATCTGATTAGTCATTTTCTTGTTCATAGACTACTCTATCTCTACACTCATCTATCCATGTACTAGGTTAATTATTGATTAATCATTAGCTAACCTTTCTAGAAATATGAGAGCTTTAATCCCATATTCTCTATGAGAACCAATTGAAATGGTGAAAAAGTTTGAAACATATAGATGTCATGGCACAACTACATGTATAACTAGATATGTCTTGAGGTCTATTTCCAGTGGAATACCAAGTCCATGTCTCCCGACCTCCTAAACTTGATTGAGACCACCTGTGTTGAAAGGACCTAAGAAACTATAAAATCCTTTATGTTTCTCAGGTCCTTTTATTTTAATTGTAATTTTATAGTTTCTTAGGTCCTTTCAACACGTGTGAGCTTTAATTATTTTGGTAATTAATTATGACAAAGAGACATCTATTATATTGGGGCTACATTCTCAAGCTTTTTCATCTCTTGTTGGACATTGACTTTGTCTTATTGGTAGAGTGAAAAATTGTACAACAAGAGGTATTACATGCTTTAATTTAGGAAAGTAATTTAATGTATTAAGTACCAACATTTACAAAGTGAGATATTCTAAGATTTTTCTAGATTATTAACTCTAAATTAAGATACTAGGTTATTTCATATCTTGTCAAAGTACACATGGCATATTTCATGAATTAATTTCATAAATGCATGTTAATTTATTTTGTGGGATAGTGTTTGGATTAATTTTCAACTTCTATCAAGCAAAATATCTAAAGGTCATCCTTCACTACCACATGCAACTTAGAAAATGCAACTTCATTGTTTATTTTTTGTATATATTTAAAAGAAAGGATAAAATATAAAATAGGTAACATAAGTGTGTCTACTAGAGAAATGGATGCTTCGCTATTAATAGAGGTATGCTCTACAAATGAAAATGTGATATCCTTGCTGGGGCTATAAACACCTAATTTGTAACAAGTCTCTATCTAGTTTTCTATGGACAATTGAACTAATTACATAACCTAATTCTTGAATGAGGTTTACCTTATTATATATCAAACATGGAAGCACTTAAATCATGTGCACACAAATAGGATAAATATCTGACACAACATATTATGAGATGAAATTATGTATGCATGGTGTTGGTTCCTAAAAATTTTTTACACCTAGAAAGCTATGAGTGCACCCTTATATACGTTACATAGAGAATCCAACTCTAATGTTTGAAATCTTTAATAGGACTGGACCAACTAACATGGACACTAATTCATCCCTGTACACTTTAGGTTCTGCCACACCAGTGGGGGACTCCCTCTAATGCTTTTAAGTACAGAATAAAACTATGACTACCTTTTGATATATGTATAAATCTCATACAAGTTCAAACATAACAAGGATAAATTAGATAATTTCTAATCATCTATTTAATATTACCCTTTTGGAGCATGAGATGAAATAACTTAGTAACCAACAACATAAGTAAATATGTTCATGATTTAATATATTTTGCTGCAGCAGGTAACAACATGAATATGAATAACAATATATTTACAAAATTCACAAAACTAAGACCCGTGCCTTATTCATCTGGATATAGGATTCATCGGTATCATAATACAACAATTTTTCATTCATAGAATATGATCTAAGAGTATTGCCTTGAAATATACCCTAAATATTAACGCCAACTGTCTAGATTACTTATCACAGTCAATGCATAACCCTGTCAAATCTACAATTTTAATCAAGCATTTAATTGATCATTAAGATCATAGCATGAAATAAAAGTTACATACACCACAACAATGCATAGAGTGAGTAAAACTCTTCATTCCTTTCATTCAAAATAGAAGGCCATTATACATTGGAGAATGCTTAACTAATATTATATATCAATCCAACCTTTTTCTATTCATCTTGTACAATACAACTTTCAATCTTCATGAAAATCTTCATAGGAATCACTTGGTTTGTTTCAAGTGCTTTCTAGAATGTTATAGTGTTATTTATTCTAACTTAAGAGATGTTGCATGAAATCCTAAAAATTTAATCAATTCTCAAAGGCCCCAACATCCCCTTTTATAAAAAAAGGGGCCAAAAAGATTCATAATGAACAATAAAATCCCTATCATTATTTCTAAAACTATATGACACATAGACTAGATAAAGACAAAAAATTTCAGCTTTGCATCATAACTGATCCACCACACTTCCAACCTACACAAACAAGAAGATTAATATGTTTGAAAGGGAAGTAAAAATATTTCCATATTACCTTTGTGCTCTCCTAACTCATTCAAGTTTGCAACAACTGAAATCATTGGCAACAAGAATGTTACATGTTAGAAGAAACAAACAACAAAGTCATGCTAATAAAGAATAGTTTATGGATGTAGTGCAAGAGAAGCAAGGATGCAAGATTCACATTAGAGATCCTTCAAGGACTCCCTCATGCTATAAAAAAAATTCACTAAGAGAGACCCAAAGACTCTGCATCTCCTCACTCTCTACTCTAGCCAACAGACCAATGTAGGTGAGTCAAAGGGTATAAAATAGGTGAAGATTGAATGATTGGAAAGTTTGCAAGTATGTTCTCCTTTTAATACCTCTTTAAAAACATAGTCATATTTAAATTCCTCTTTAGAAACAATGTAATCTCCCCATACAATAAATCCCAATCCTCTTTTTGTATCTGTATTCGAAGACATTTCTTATCCTTAGCAACACCTATTTTTAGTAACGTCTAAGAAACTAGGCCAGGTAATGGTTACATTTATAACTCCTACATCCTTGTCCATTTGCGTAAAATGTCTTGTATCAATCACCTTTCATTTCTTGTAACTACAAGCCTAAGGAAATGAGTAATCAGAGACATGTCATTTTCCATTGGAACATCATGGTACTCTATCAATTCAAATCTATTGAATATTATTTGTTTCTTGTGCTGGTATTATCATAGTATTCCTTCTAATAGGATTTCTCTAGCATGCTTATTCTTTTCTGGTGATTTCTATTTGAATCCATTTCTGGCAATCTATCTTAAAAAAAAATAAAAAAAATCAATGAGATAATAGAGTAAAAAAATTAGGTGACCTTGGTCAACACTATTTTGATTTATCATATTACAACACCTTACACATGGAAAAATTTGACAAGTTCATAATTCCATCTATTCACCATCTTAGGACAATGACAACACCTTCTTTTTCTCCTACCCTAAAAATTGTAGACACATGGTAGGTTACCGTGCTTGGTTAGCAATTCTTCTAACTCTAGTTTACCTCTGTGATACTACAACTTGATATTCGTAGTTAGTTTTCCATGCGTCATTCCTACATCTCATCATCATTTTATCCATTTCCAGGTGGCATGCTCTAATTTATCAGGATTTATTTCATGTCATCAATCTATCTAGCCAGCCCCAACCACATGTCACTCTCATGCGATCACATAAGTCCATTTTCTTTCAATGGCTAGGATTGTGTAATCACACAAGATACCACCATCTGTCAAGGTGTCCATCTTCTTAGATTTCCATCTGACAAATTGATGGGGAGATCACCTTCTAGAGCACTCTTTCTCAAAAAATAAGACCTCTCTCTTAGGCCTTCTTTAGGGTATTCTTCACTACCCTAACTAGAAGATAACTCCAAGATCGTCCTCCCACTTTTGAACTCTCCACCAATTTAAAACTCCCACTTTTGCCATCTCCATTCCACCATGCACCCAAAATCCTTAATTGTCACTTGCTCTCCAAACTACCCTGGACTCATCACATTAGGGTCCTTGACCATTCCTAGGTTACCTCCTACTAATTTTGACCCTTCTTTATTAATCCCAATTCTTGGTTCCAATCGGGTCCCCAAGTTTCAAGTTTTAGGCCTACTAGCCCTTGTAGCTTTTTTAGGCCTAATTAGCCCTCCTATATACTAACAATGTGGATTTTCTCCGAAAATCCCTTAACACCCCTATCGATTAACTTTGGATTCTTTGTGAGGTCATCCTAGGCTCTAGGATTTTCCAATATTTAGACCCTCACTCTGTCCTTATATAGGATTTCAAAGAAACCCCTATTTTCATGGGTTTTGAGGAACATGTACACAATCTCATTTATTGGTTCATTCCATCCAAGCTCCTAGCCAGAATGCACTGGCACTCGCTTAGGGAATGATGCTAAAATTTCTTGCCCTGCACAAAAGGACTCCATAATCTATATACAAAATGTACATGGAGTCCCCTACTTGAAGCCAAGAGGCCATATGATTCTGACTATGAGAATTCAAGGGGGAGGGATATTTACATAGTTGCCTCAAAACTAGACAGCAAACCAGAAGAAATGAAAGAATTTTCAAAACCTTAACCAGTAACACAAAATGGTCAAACCAATGCCATAAAAAGTAAATAAATGTCAAAATAGAAGTTCTCTATGTATTAAATTATCACTTTCAATCCATAAAACAACTAGATCAAAGCTTTGTTGTTAAAATACAGTCTAATTCACTCCTTCACACACTGTCCATACAAAATGACAACTAACTCTTGTATTAGGGTTTTTTTGGGACCCCGATGTCAGGATTTGGGAACCATTAATTCCCTTTCTATTTTTTAAGAAATTTTATCATGACGACTTTGCAAAATTGCAAAAGTTGTCATGACAACTTTTACATCTTTTTCTCAAATGAGAAACTATCACTTCCAATGCCCCAACTTGGTCCTAAACCTTATTAAATGACCTTAAAACACTCAAAAACACCAAAACCATGAATTCTACTCCATTTTGGATTTTTGTCAACCCTTTGACCTTTTGGTTGACTTTTAAGGACATAGACCTCTAGATACAACCTGATCTCATCAATTACTAAATCCAAATCATTACTAACTCTAGAAACACACTAAACACACTTGGGACTCTATGTCTCAGCCCTTATTAATGAGTGGTTGGCCAAACCAGCCTACAAGCCAAAATGTTCTAAATATCTATCAAAGATGTTGAGGTGCTCCTGCACCATTCTCCACATGCAACAAACAAGTTAGGGTACCTATGGAGTCAAGAAATCCTCACTGATTCCATGACTTTGGAAGTCACTTTCAGCTATCCAAGTAGCTTCTAACTCCGGTTGATGTCTCCACTTCACTATATGTTCCATATATATCTTATGCTTGGTCTTCTTTTTCAATCTTAAATCCAGTATCCTTTCAACTTGTGGTTTGATCTAATTAGGAGTCTTGAAATCTTCTACATCCTTACTCACCTTAGTACTGTATTTTACTTCATCCATTTCTATCCCTTTATACTTTATCAAATATTTCACATTGAAGATAGGAAAAATTGATATCTCCTTGGGTAGTTCCACCTTATAGGCATTGCGTGCATGCTTGGTCAACACCTTACAAGGCCCAATCATTTTCATGTGCAATTTTCTAGGTATCCCCTTTTTTAGCCTATCCTTGTTCAAAAACACCATTACTAGGTCACGTACCTCAAACTGTAGATCTCTTCTTCCTTCATCCCTCTTGGTTTTCAACTTCAGATTGGCCTCCATTAGTGTCTTTCTAACTTGTTCATGTACCTCTCTCATTGACTGGGCATAATCATCATCATGGAAAATTATTCCTTCACATCCTTTCAGATCTCCCAACTCAATAACATGCCTTAGGTTTAACCCATAGACAATCTCAAGTGGACTCCTACCAGTGGTCTGATTTGTGCTATCATTGTAGGAAAATTATGCTTGTAGAATAAATTGCTCCCAACATTGTCCATATTCCTTTATCAAACATCTCAACATGTTACCAAGTACCTTGTTGATCACCTCTGTTTGGACATCCATTTTAGGATGATAAGATGATCTATGTGACAAGTTGGTTCCTAGCCTTATCCAAAGTTTCTTCCAAAAATGTCCCGTAAACTTCACATCTTTGTATGCAAGTATGCTTGTTGGTAGGCCATGTATTATCACTACCTCCTTAAAGAAAAAATGGGAAATATGGCTTGCATCATATGTTGTCTTGCATGGGACAAAATTAATCATCTTGCTAAATCTATCCACTACGACAAACACACTCTCTAATCTAGTAGGTGTCCTAGGTAGTCCTATAATAAAATCCATACTTATGCAATCCCATGGTCTACATGGGATGGGAAATGGTTGATATAGGCCTGCATTTGATGAAGTCCCCTTTTCCTTCTGACACACTCCACACTACTCTAAATATCTTCTTATATCTCTTTGCATTTACCAATTAAACCTCTCCACTAGTTCTAGGGTCTTTTTCAATACAAAGTGTCCACTCAAACTCCCATTATGTTTTTGTTGGATGAGGTTCTCCCTCATGGATCCTCTTGGAATACATACCTATTTCTCAAAATCTTTGTACACCTTGTAGATCATTGAGAAGTCTACATCTCATTCATAAAGGTCATTGAACCTTCAACCCCTGTACTCTACAACTAAATCTCTTGTATGGTAAGCATCCTTCTTCTAAGGGAATCTAAAAATTTAATTTGCACACCCTTAATATGGTTAATATTGAAGGTTTATGAGTGCAAAAACTTGATCCATTTGATGTATCTCAAACTTAGTTTGTCTTCAGTGTTGATATAACACAGTGCTTGGTTATCTGTAAAGAAAAAAAATCTTTAGGCAATAGCTAATGCCTCTATTTCTTCAGGGCTTTCACAAGAGAATATAGCTCCAAGTCATAGGAATAGTACCTAGACTTTACCTCATTCAATCTCTCACTAAAAAATGCTACTAGCCTACCTTCTTTGCTTAAGACAGCCCCCACTGCTATACTACTTGCATCACACTCTACTATGAAAGGTTTGTTAAAAATGTTGACAAGTTGAATTCCTGAGGATGCATGACTCATTTTGTGTTGTCATCATGGCAACAAATTCATACTAAGTTTCTGTCAAAGATAACTTAGAAGATAAAATGACTAAGTATGGAAAATAGGACAGACAGAGTTATACAACGATCAGCACATCAGTGCATGTACGAGAGACTAAATCAGAGTATGAAAATTCAGATATATGTTCTATGTGATGTCTACATACTAAGTATAGACACACATGGTGTGACATGATAGTACAAAGAAGTTACAAATAGATCATTACAACAGTGTCCAGAAGATAGAGCATGAACGCTGACTAGTGTTTTGATCAACGTGAATTATTTTTCTATGTAATGGCAAAGCACCTTTGATTATATGTTTTTAATAATGTCTTTAGTATTTTTGTAAACACACTGAAGCTGACTTGCTCGAAAGCATTGTGTATTATGTTTTTAGGGTTGACTATAGTCTTGTTTTGAGTCACGTCTATTCGGGTATGAGCATATAAGCATGTAATGTAAATTTATGTTACAAGTATCAAATAATATGCATGAGAAAGATATAGAAGAGCAGTATGATGAAGTTAGTATGAGATAAATCTCTTCAAGATAGTAAGAGAATCAGTGCATACACAAAACTGATCAGACAGTAGTGTCATCACAATAGTTCACTTTTGGTATAGTGTATATCAACTATGAGAAGGTTGTAGCCTTCATCTTATTTGATAGTGAGCCATATACCTTTAACAGAGTTTTGTAATAGACTCCTAATAGGGTCTAAGAATCCTAACAAGGTCATTGTACTTGGTTTGTAAAGAATGATCCTAACAAGGCAAATGAACTTTAACAGGTTCATTATACTAGTACAATATTTGTGGGTACTAATTCCCACCGGGGTTTTCCTCTGATCAAGGTTTCCCCATAATCATATCATGTGTTATGTGTTCTTGTATTGAGCTTCAATAGATGTATGTTTGATTTATGTTTAAGTTGCTGAAATATAATAAATAGACAAATACTGATTCGCCCCCCCCCTCTCAGTGTTTCTAACAATTGGTATCAAAGCTCTAGTCCTCTAAAAGAAAATTTAACCACTTGAGGAGATCATGGAATCAATAGAAGCAAAACATTTGAAAAATAATCTTGAAGGAGCTCTTGAAGATCTTGACAGATCTGAAAAAGAAAATGAAGAACTTAGACTGAAAGTTGATGGCTCACAAATGCTTATCAAGAAATTGTGAAAAGATTTGAAAGATTGTTCTACAAGTGATTTAGGGAAAATGGTCAAAAAGGTGAATGAAGAGAAGATGTCTCTAAAAGATAAAACTGAAAATCTGGATGAACAGCTAACTGACAGTTAAACTGCCATTGAAGAAAAGATCAAATAAAGTAAACAAATAGAAGATGAACTTTTGCAAGCAAACATGAAAGTCTTGGAATTGGAGAACATAAAGAAGAAGATGGAATCTGAATTAACTGAAGCAAAGGATAAGATTGATAATCTCCACACAAGTTCTGATTCACTTCAATCTCAGATCAATGTGCAAAAGCAAAAAGGCAACACTACTGGTCTTGGATACAGTGTAGCACAAATTGAAATCAATTCATTAGAAGAAAGAAAGAAATCACATGAAGCATCTTCAAAAGCAAAGAAAGTTGAAAATATTGCAGAGATTAAAATAGATCAACCTAAAGGAGAAATCAAGCAAGTTAACATAACTTGTTATGCATGTAATAAACATGGTCATTTGGCAAGAGATTGTAAAGAGGTAAGACCTTTCAATGGTTATTGTTACTCCTATAATAAATTTAGTCACAGGGCTATACATTGCAGAAAAAATCAAAGAAATTAGTCACAATAGATTCAAACAAGAATGAATCAAAACAATCAGAGAAATCAGCCTCAAAGAAATTTGCAGAACATTACATGTCAGATATGTAACTACAATGGACACAGAAAAGCAGTGCAACATGATGAATAAGAAAATCAAACCTCCTATCATTTTTCACACAGGTGGAAAGGCTGGACACATCTCAAGGTGTTGTAGATCCAGAACTCAAAAACAAGAGGATCCTAAGAAATCACTATTTGAAGCAGAAGGAGAAGTCAAGTTTTCTCAAGCAAAAGAAGATTCAAGAAAAATTTGGGTTGAAGTAAAGAAGGGCAATGAAGTTGACAAAGTAGTTGATGCATCCACAGTGGATGCATCCTTTATTTCTAGTTGAATAGACCTTCTTGGTCTTAGGGGGAGCTATTCTAGCTTAGGACCCCTACACATCTGGTATACTCACCTCTGAGTATGTGCCTATGGATTCATGCTTATGATCACATGATATAGTAGTATACATACATGCATTATCTATAATGCATTCAGAACAAAGTGTGGAAATTCTCTGTGAAAATTGCATACGGTTGCAAACATTAAATGTAGTTACTTTTATAAAAATATGTAAGTGTTCATTCATCTTCACATTTGCATTTGAGATCAAAGAATTCAGAGAGCATAGGAACACTGTGCATCAAAGCATGGAAGCATAACAGATTTGGTGGTTAAGAAGCACAGTTAAGAAGTTGGAATGGAACCCTAGCAGTCATGGTGTTTCAAATTTTTGTGAAACCCTATTTAATCAATCATCAAGTAAGTATGGAAACTCTAGTTGTATTTGACATTCTAGAGAGGAAGAGATTTGTATTTAAGAGGCATCCATTTAAATATATACTAGATGATGTGGAAGGATCTTTCTCCAAAACTTCATTAGGTGTTGTTCATGTAGAAGACATCCGTGCATACATTTATTGTAAGAAGGAAACAATTGGAGATAATAGTATAGCCACTCGCATGGCTTTGATGATGAAACCAAGCTATTCATTCAAGGATGAATACGTGCACCTTATAGACAACCTTATCTTTGAGTATTTCAATGCGCATGAACTCTATGAACTAGAATGGGTTAAAATCTTGTTGAGAAAGATTCATGATGACCTCTACTAGATTGGTGAAGTTCCCATCTGTATTACTAAATACCTAATCCATGAATTAACTGGACTTCCTAAAACTAGACCATCTCTACCCATAGACAAGGATGTCAAGAAAATTTTTGAGCAAGCATGCCTATCCAGAAGTGATAGGCACGGTATTACAATTGATCCTATCAAGGAAGATGACATAAAAATTCTAACTATGATCCTTGGTCACAAGTTCCAGCATGCAAGTAGATTAAATAGTGTGTCAATAGCCATAGTTCTAGCAGCTATAAGGATGGTTAAGGATTACACTCAGTTCAATCTATGTGAGATATTAAATGGTCAATTGATGGAGAACATTTGAGTTATCAAGCATGACAAGAAAAAAACATTCAGGTTTGGGTCTCTGATTATCTATCTATACTTCCATATTTTTGGTAAGGTTGCAAATTTATACCTAGACAGAAGCAAACCTACAATGTCTCAAATTTCACTAAAATCCACAATAGAGAGTAGTGAAAAGTATTCTATGGACATGGACATCAAATCTTTCAGGATCAAGATGCATAAGAGGTTCAGGATACCTGAGAAGATTGTTGAAAAGTATAAGGAAACCATATGATTTATGGTAGAAATTGACTGCACTTGGATGGAGGCAGTTGAGCCCAGAAATAAATGGATTCATCAACTTGGGTATGAACTGGAGGAACATGTATTGGAAGGATATGCACGGGTCCTTTTGTCTCCATGCAAAGATCCCAATGAGCCCAGATGGGGCACTTACAGAGACAAGACTAATGGAGTTGATTTTGTATTATATAGTGCTGATAATAAAAAAAAAGCATCTAAGATTACATCTAGCATTCTAAAAGTTAATGGAGTCACTCAATAAGATCTTGACAAAGCTAGAGAAGCCAAGATAGCCAAAGAACTTGAGAAGACTGATGACATCTAGAACAAGAATAAAGTAGAGATCACCTCTGCACCCTCTACCACCATTGACCTAGACTCATCTCCACCTTCTATACCAAGCAAGAAGTATAGAGGAAGGAAGCAAGTGCCCACAAATCACCCATCCTCAAGGAAAACATGAAGCATAGCAAGGAGTACTCAAGCTCCTCCTTAGGTAGGATTCAGACCTAGTCTAAATGTCTTGAAGAACATGTTTGTTAATGAAGGGAGACTAGACACACTTGCTAAGGTCTATGACAAGTATCAAGAGATTGATAAAATTGAGATACATTCTATGATCATCTCTCATATGATTAAGTTTAAGAAGTTATTTATTTAACTTAAGATAGTGATACCTGATAAGTTATGGAACATATTGAAAATTATGAAGAAACATGCAATTGAGGAAGACATGAGGATAAGAGAAGAAACATTGGATAATCTTCTCCCTGTATGCTCACATGATGTGAAGACAATTCTATTAGATCTAGTGAAGCCTCATCTTGGAACCAAGACAAGGACTCTATGGATTATGAACAAAGAGTATGAGAAGATAGGTAAAGAAATTGAAAAGGAATTTGCACAAGTATTTATGGATAGACACATGTATCCATCAACGACACCTACAAAAAGGGTAACTCTAGATCCTCCCAAATAGGTTACAGAACTAGTGATTCAAGATGCACCTATGAAAGGTCCATAGGTCTCAGTGCCCTTAGTGACAATAGCTTCTGAAACAAAAAAAGACTTAGAAGATACTATAGTGGTTGATAATATCAAGATATCCATGACAACATCTGACAAAGACATGGACAAAGTTGATAAAGCATTTGTAAGCACTGAAGAGATGTGCACTGATGATACATCT
>MU225365.1:486996-519354 GCA_018584345.1 Thuja plicata
TTGATAAAGCATTTGTAAGCACTGAAGAGATGTGCACTGATGATACATCTGAACAACAAGATGAAGTTCCCTCCAATGATCCAATAGACTTGAATGAAGAAAAAGATACTCAAGATAATGAGACACCGATCAAGGAGAAAATAGTAAAGAGTCAATGCATGGATACAAGTCAAAATACTATATTCTCTCCATCCACTTTACCATCTACTTTATTGTTGTCAAGGTTAACTCTTGATTCAGCAAGTCTAGATGCATGGGGAGAAGAGGACTTAAGAAAGATCAAAATGTTAGCTATGGAAAAGGCCAAATAAAAATAGGTTATGAGGAACCCTCTCTTCTTGGAATCAGTTAACATTCTGAATGATTTAGTACCTGCAGACAAGAAAGGAGCCAAGATTCAATCAGTTGAAGATGTCGATAGCATTCTAACAAGCTTCAAAGCACACTTCGCAGACCTAGTAGACTCTGCTACTAGAATTGTAGAAGATGAATATAAAAAGGATAGATTGCATGAATTAGTAAAGAACTTTACTTTAGACCTTCTTACCAAACTACATGGAAAGAATTGGCAGCTAAGGGTAAGAAGGTAATACCAAACTACATGGATAGAGTGAAGTTCACCTCTGAACATATCAAAAAGATAGAAGAGGCAGAGATCATGGTGGAAACTATCAGAAAATCAGTTGAGACATCTGCCCAGGACATGAACATATGTAAAAATATCTATCAAGGTTAGTTGGACAAAATTGAAAAGGCTAAGTTGGAGATCAGTAAGATAAAAGTCAGACAGACTCAATTGAGAAATGCACTTGCACGCTCTCTAGTAGTTCTAAATGAAAAAATCAAACAAAATGATGCCACCATTGTGACATATGATCAAGGTCCCTGCATGGATTTAATGAAGATGGGGAAGCTGACATATGCCTTATGCACACATCTTCACCCAGCTGATGCAATGAAGGTATTCTGGCAAAAAGAGATCCAATCTCTTCAGATTGTGTATCCTAATGTTTACATGAAGTAAGTATCTAGACACTTACAGTTTTGTACACGTTTTTCATTAATGTCAAAGGGGGAGTAATAGAGAATGTGTATATATGGGGAGAAATATATATTATAAGAGATGCAATGATATACAATTTTTTGTGATTAAGTCATTTTGAGAAACTTGGCCACATTCCTTTGTTGCGATAAATGAAAAAGGGGGAGATTGTTGGAAAGTTGACTTCCTAAGGATGCATGACTTGTTTTGTGTTTTCATCATGGAAACAAAGTTATACTAAGTCTCTGTCAAAGATAACTTAGAAGATAAAATGACTAAGTATGGAAAACAGGACAGACAAAGTTATACAGCGATCAACACATCAACGCATGTGCGAGAGACTGAATAAGAGTATGCACATTCAGATATATGTTCTATGTGATGTCTACATACTAAGTCCAGACACACATGGTACAACATGATAATACAAACAAGTTACAGACATATTAGTACACCAACATCCAGAAGACAGAGCATGAAAGTCGACTAGTGTTTTGATCAACGTGAATTATTTTGTTGTGTAACTGCCAAGTGCCTTTGATAATATTTTTGTAATAATGTCTTTAGTATTTTTTCAAACACACTTAAGTTGGATTTCTTGGAAGCATTGTGTATTATGTTTTTAGGGCCGACTATAGTTTTTTTTTTAGTCACGTCTATTCGAGTATGAACATATAAGTATGTAATGTAAAGTTATGTTACAAGTGTCAAACAATATGAATGAGAAAGATACAGAAGAGTAGTATGATGAATTCAGTATGAGATAAAGATATTAAAGAGAGTAAGAGCATCAGTGCATACATGGAACTGATCAGATAGCAGTGTCATCACATTAGTTTACTTTTGATATAGCGTATATCAACTATCAAAATGTTTTAGCCTTCATCTTATTGGGTAGTGAGCTTAGGCAGTGAGCCATATACCTTTAAAAGGGTTTTGTAATAGACTCCTAACATGGTCTAAGACTCCTAACAGTGTCATTGTACTTGGATTGTAAAGACTGCTCCTAACAGGGCAACGAAACTTTAATAGGTTCATTATACTAGTGCAATATTTTTGGGTACTAATTCCCAACGGGGTTTTCCTCTGATCAAGGTTTCCCCATAATCATATCATGTGTTATGTGTTCTTGTATTGAGCTTCAATAGATGTATGTTTGATTTATGTTTAAGTTGCTGAAATATAATAAATATACAAACATTGATTCACCCTCCCCCCTCTCAGTGTTTCTAACAAAAACTTGGTAACACCAGTATAGGTTGGGTGGATACTTCTTTCTTCAAACTTTCAAATCCCTCATTATCTTCCTTGGTCCATACAAACTTTGTTTTCAACCCTCCTTTAAGGGTTTCTAGGACTAGATCACATATTTCACTAAACCTTCGGATAAAAATCCTATAGAATTGGGCTAACCCATGGAAGCTCCTAACTTCAATCCTTGTCTTAGGAGTAGGCCATTACATTATGGCCTCTACCTTGTCCTTATCCATCTTCAAGTTACCTCGGGAGACTACAAATCCTAGGTAAACTAGTTCTTCCTTCATAAACTCACTCTTTTAAAAATTTATGGTGAGCTTCTCTTCTTGCAACCTCTTCAACACTAACTCCAAGTGTTTCATATGCTCCTCCTTTTTTTACTAAAAATGAGGATTTCATCTAGGTAGAGAACTATAAATACACCTATATAATCCTTCAAGACTTCATTCATCACCCTCATAAAGGTACTAGGTGCATTGGTAAGCCCAAAGTGCATAACTAACCATTCATATAACCCATCTGTAGTCCTAAAGGCTAACTTCCACTCATCACCTTCTTTCATTCTAATTTGATAATAACCACTTTTCAAATCAATTTTAGAGCAGTACTTAGCACCCCCCAAACTATCCATTAAATCCTCTATTCTAGGAATAGGAAATCTATATCTAATAGTTATACTATTAATTTCCATAGAATCAGTACACATTCCCTACTTACCTCCCTTCTTAGGAGCCAATACCACTAGGACAACACATGGGCTTATGCTATTTCTAATTATTCCTTGGTCAAAAATTTCTTGTACTTGCCTAGTTATCTCCTTGTTTTACTCTGGTGTCATTTTATATGCAACCTTATTTGGTAAATATTCTCCTAGTAAAAATTCAATTTGATGCCTTATCTCCCTCTTTGGTGGTAGTGTATTTGGTGTACCCTCACATATTATATCCTTAAACTGATCCAACAGTTCTTTCAACTCTTATGGCATAGGTTCTTGCTTATGTTTCTCCTCCTCCTTTGGCTTCAACATGATTGCATAGCCAACTCCTTCTTCTTTCATGTCCTTTAGGAATTCCTTCCCACTCATTATATTGTATTGGTTTCTCTCTTCTTCATTATTTATTCCTCTATTAAAGACTGAATCTTGAAAGTTACTCCATTCTTCTTGAATGAGTACTTGTTCTCTTTCCCATGATGGACTACTTCCCTGTCATACTGCCATGGTCTACCAAGAAATAGATGGAATGCATCCATTGGAAACACACCACAAAGTATCCTATCTTGATACTTTCTGATAGTGAATTCAACCCACACTTGCTCATTTACCAAGATTTTTCGCACCTTGTTTAACCAGGTAAATTTATAGCAAGACACATATGGAATCTTGGAAATTTTCAACTTCTTTACTACCTCCTCAGATACAAAATTATCTATAAATGATGAAACAATGATAACTTTGCACACTTTTCCCAATATCTTGCATTTGACTCTAAAAAGAGCCCTTCTTTGCTTATGTTCATCTTTAGTGGGTGTCTTGATAAAGATTCTTCTCAACATGAGATGCTCTCCCTTCTTTGAATCTAGAGTCACCTTTGATTGTTTAGAACAGTCCTCTTCTTGGACATAGGCAATCTTTTTCTCTCCTTGTGAAGCTGAGGGTTTGTAAGGGCATCTATATGCAGGGTGCTCCAATTGTCCATAGTTGTAGCATTTCATAGAAAAAAAATGAGAACTTCTTCCAAAACTTCCTAATCTTCCTCTTCCACTATTATAAGAACCTCTACCTCTTCTATATCTACCTCTATTTGGAGTCACCTTGGCTCCTACTATCATTGCCTCTTCCACTTGAACCACCTCAATGGCGACCTCTATTTTCTATACCTCTTCCTCTTCCTCTAGAGTTAGAGTCTTGTTTCTTTCTAAGTTTCTCTTCCACTTTTAGAGCCATTTGGAAGAAACTAAGATTTGAGGTTAGAGTAAAGAGACTGATCTCTTCTTGTATATTCCACCTTATTCTATTATGGTACTGAGCAAGCTTGATGCTCTTTGTCTCCTATACTCTAGATCTTAGACAAATCTTCTAGAATTCTTCTGTATATGATGGCACATCTAGGTCCTTTTGTCTAAGATTTCTCCTTTTCTTATGTATCTAAATGTCATAGTCTTCTAGAAGGTAGTTCTCCTTCACCTTTTCCACCATAGGCTTCCAATTTTCTATGAGCTTCTTCCCTTCTTTCTCCATTTCTTCTTGCAGAAACTTCCACCATGTGAGTGATTTTCCTCTTAGCCTAGACTTTTCTATCTATACCTTCTATGCTTATCTGATTCCATCACATTCAAAGTTTTTCTCCATGCCTTCAATCCATTCGATAACCATATCTACATCCATCTTAAAAGAGAACACTAGAATGCCTTCTGGAGCCTTGCCACTCTATGCTTTGAGGGACTTGAGGAATGGTTCCTCAGGTAGAGGAGGGTCAAGTGCTGGTTCTATCTCCTCCTCTACTGGTTTCTTCCCCTTATCCTTATCTTCACTCATCTATTATTTCATCTTGTTAGCTATCTCTACAACCTCTTCCATCTTCAACTTCATTTCTTCCATAGCTTCTTCAAGAAGCCTATTTTTGTCTTGTTTCTCTGACAAGTCCCTTGCCAATTCAACATTGGTCACGATGATGCTTTCTCCTAATTCAACTCCCAAGCCTTTCACTAGTTTTTATATCAATTTGACTATCATTTCCTCTTCTACTTGAACCACCTCTATGGCCACCTCTATTTTCTCTACTTCTTCCTCTTCCTCTAGAGTTAGATTCTTGTTTCTTTCTAAGTTTCTCTTCCACTTTTAGTGTCATTTGGAAGCAACTGTGAATGGAGGTTAGAGTAAAGAGACTAAGCTCTTCTTGTATATTCTACCTTAATCCATTAAGGTACCAAGAAACCTTGATGCTCTCTATCTCTTGTACTCTAGATCTAAGACAAAGCCTCTAGAATTCTTCTGTATATGATGGCACATCTAGGTCCTTTTGTCTAAGGTTTTTCCTTTTCTTATGTAGTTGAATGTCATAGTCTTCTGGATAGTAGTTCTCCTTTACCTTGTCCACCATAGACTTCCAATTTTATATGGGCATCTTCCCTTCTTTCTCCCTTTCTTCTTGTAGAAAATTCCACCACGTGAGTGCTTGTCCTCTTAGCCTATACTTGGCTATCTTTACCTTCTTTTCTTCCATGATTCCATCACATTCAAAGTGATTCTCCATACCTTCAATCCATTCCATAACCATCTCTACATCCATCTTACTAGAGAACACTGGAATACCTTCTAGATCCTTGCTACTCAATTCTTTGAGGGCCTTGAGGAATGGTTCCTCAAGTAGAGGAGAGTTAGGCTCTAGTTTTATCTTCTCCTCTATGGGTTTCTTCCCTTTATCCTTGTCTTTAGTCATCTATTCTTTCATCGTGTTGGTTGTCTCTACGACCTCTGGCATATTCAACTTCATTTCTTCCATAGATTCTTCAAGAAGCATATTTTTGTCTTTCTTCTCTGACAAGTCCCTTTCCAAATCAGCATTGGTCATGATGATCCTTTCTCCTATGGATTCACTCCTCTCTGACATCCACTAATTCAACTCCCAAGCCTTTCATTGGCTCTGATACCAATTTTATGGGGAGATCCCCTTCTAGAGCACTCTTTCTCCAGAACTAGGACCTCTGTCTTAGGCCTGCTTTAGGGTATTCTCCACTACCCTAACCAGATGATAACTCCAAGATCCTCCTCCCACATGTGAACTCTCAACCAATTTTAAATACAAACTTTTTCCATTTCCATTCCACCATTCATCCAAAATCCTTAATTCTCACTTACTCTCAAAAATACCCTTGCCTCATGAAATTAGGGTCCCTGGCCCTTCCTGGGTTACCTCCTACTGATTTTGACCCTTCTTGATGAATCCCAATTCTTAGTTCCAATCGGGTCCCAAATTTTCATGTTCTAGGCCTACTAGCCCTTGTAGCCTTTTTCGGCCTAATTAGCCCTCCTATATATTGAAAATGTGGATTTTCTCCCAAAATCCATTAACACCCCTATGGATTAACTTTGGATTATTTGTGAGGTTATCCTAGGTACTAGTATTCTCAAAGATTTAGACCCTCACCCTGTCCGTAAATAGGATTTCCAAGAAACCCCTATTTTCATGGGTTTTGGGGAACGTGTACATAGTCTCATTTCTTGCTTTATTTTGAATTTCCTACCCGATTCCACTGAACTCCTCCTTACATCCTACACATAAGGACTCACCTCTCTATATTCCCCCACCATGTATTGGCTTCAAGACTGTTGGAGATTTGATTCTGAACAGTTGATTGATTGTATGTTTGTCATTGATGACAACATATAATACACAATAGTACTTCTATATGTACTTATCAATATGATGACATGAAGACTTGCATGGATAGATACATGTTGTTGACATGTTTATTATGCTATGTTCATACACATAGACCCAGATATGATGTTTCAATAAAATTATGTAATTCTGTTATTGACGGTTACAATTCTGGAGGAATAACGGTTTAAGGCCGACATATGTAATGTTTGTATTGAGTTGTGCCTATATTTAGGATATTCATGTATATATTCATGATGATTTATGAGTTTTTGATATTAATCTAAAGGTGCAAAACATATTTCAAGAAGATTGCAAAGTTATGGTCAATTTGGTGAAGCCGACTTAGTGAAGTGGCGTGTCTATTCAGTTTGTACTTGCACAGTTGTAATTATGCTTGCACACTTAGTAAAGCTAATAGAGATGTTAGCAAGAGTTTTCTAATAGGTCCCATGATATCATATTTGTAGTATGTACTTATAGAAGGTCATTTGTGATAAGAAGAGTTGTGATAGCCAGAGATAAGAAAAGCAGAGTAGAGTGTTAAAGCAGCAGAGCTATATTTATCATATGTTGATAATATAGATATTGAAGTTGAAGCTTTCAGATTATAGATAAGATTATTGTAGTGATTTACAAGAAGTTAATGCATTAGTGTACAAAAGGAACTGATCAGACAAGCAGTGTTACAAACATAGTTCATCTTGTTGATACAGTGTGTATCTAATATCCAGAAGGTTCTAGCCTTCACCACTTGGACAGTGAGTCCACCACCCCTAACAGGGTTATTGTAAAAGAATCCTAACAGGGTCTGACCCTTAACCAGGTCACTATACTATTGCATTGTAATGTAAAACTCCTAACATGGTTGAAAAATCTTTTAACAAGGATTACTAAAACTAGTATATTTCTTTGTGGGTGCTAATTTCCACTGGGGTTTTTACCATTTGGTTTCCCCATAACAAAATTGATGTGTTGTGTAATGTGTTACCTAAATGTGCATTTATTTTGTATCAATCTGGATTAATAAGTATAGAAGAAAAGATAAAGTTGTTGATAACTAATTCACCCCCCCCCCTCAGTTATCCCTGAAGTATTCTAACAATTGGTATCAGAGCCAAGGGCCTTGGAGAAGAAGCCTAACAACTTAAGGTAGATCAAGATGTCTTACTTTAGAAAAGAAAGCCCTCAATTCGATGGGGAGAACTATTTAGATTGGAAGAACAAAATGATAACACATCTATAGTGTATTGGATTTGAGATCTTTGAGATTGCTACACAAGAGGTTGTAATTCCATCTCTAAAAGACCTTACAAAGGCTGATGCTACTAATAGAAAAAAGGAAATATTTAACAATAATGCAATTGCCAAAGAAGCCCTAATCAGGGCCTTCTCTGAAAGTGAATTTTCAAAAATCAAGAAGATTGACAAAGCATATAACATATGGAAGTATTTAGAAGACATGTTTGAAGGAGATGTTCAAGCAAAGAATGCACGCAGAAAGACATGGAAGAAGAAATACAAAAGTATTGAGATGTTACCTAAACAAAACATTAAAGCTTACAATCAGAGGATAAATGAAGAAGTATCCAAAATTAGGAACAATGGTGGTGAAATATTAGAAGAAGATATAAATGATAAGTTTTTAACTACTTTCACATCAGACTATGAAAACAAGATCAACATTCTAGAGGAAAATATAAAACTCTCACAAGACTTCAAGAGAGAGACTTTGATCAGCAAAATCTCTGCATTTGAGATATTGAGATTGAAGACTGAACCTAAGAATGAAACAACCTTCAAAGCTTTAATCCATGGTAAGAAATCGTCACACATCTCTAGTCATAATGAGAATGAAGAAACTGATGAAGAGCTAGAAGAGATAACTGCCATGATTGCTAAGAGAGAAAAGAAAGGAAAAGGAAAGTATGAAGGACAACTTCCATTCAAGTGTTTATCATGTAATAAGATTGGTCACTTTGCATCTAAGTGTCCCACAAGAGTCAAGAAATTTAGATCTGATTACAAACCTAAATATAGGAAGGAATGTTACCATGCTGAAGAAGGTGTAACTAATGAAGATTCAGGAGAAGATGAAATTGGATTCGTTGCCCTTAAAGACATGGAAAGGTTGCTCAAAGATACATACATTGTAGATAAAGAAGAAGATCATGAATTAGCCTTAATTTCCAAAGCAGATGTCAGAACTGATTGGATCATTGATAGTGGATGCTTGCATCACATGACAGGTGACAATGATAGATTTGTTCATCCAGATAAACACAAAGGTGGTATGGTTAGATTTGTAGATAACACTCCTAAAATTATCATAGGCAGAGGATCCATCACCTTGGATGGAAAGAATAAGATACATGATGTTCTATATGCTGATGGATTACATCATAACTTACTAAGTGTTGGACAGCTACTTGAAAAAGGCTATCATTTGGAGTTCAAAGACAACAAGTGCATTATTAGCAACAAGGATGGAGACATAATTGCATCAGGCTCCAAAAAAAAAGGTAATGTTTTTCAGCTTAATTCTGATGTAAGTTGTTTTGTTGCAAAGGTGGATGACAGTTGGATATGGCATAAGAGACTTTGTGATATCAATTTTGATAATATAGTAAAGATCAATAATGTCAAGGCAGTTAGAGACCTACCAAGCATTGCAAGACCAGTTGACACAATTTGTAGGGAATGTGTTATGGGTAAACATGTAAGGAGTTCCTTCAGAAGAAAGCAGACCTTAGTTGAAAACAAGTTGGACTTAGTGCATACAAATTTATGCGGTCCTACTCAAACAAGATCATACTATGGTGAAAGGTACTTTATTTGGTTTTTTGATGATTTTTCTAGGATGATGTGGGTTGTGTTCTTAAAGGAGAAGTCAGAAGCCTTTGAGAAGTTCAAAATTTTCAAGCCTAAGGTTGAGAATGAATCTGGACTAAAAATGAAATGTCTAAGATCAGATAGAGGAGGAGAATTCACCTCTGACAAGTTTTATGACTACTGTGAATAACATGGAATAAAAGGGCAGTTGAGTTCCCCTAGGACACCTTAGAAAAATGGAATTGTAGAAAGGAGAAACAAGATTATACTTGATACAGCGTGCACCATGATGATTGAATAAAAAGTGGTGCACACTTATTGGAGAGATGCAGTGAACACAACAGTGTATACTATCAACAGAACACAATTAAGACCAGACATGGACAAGACACCCTATGAACTTTGGTTTGATTATATACCCATATTAAAATACTTCTGAATATTTGGCAACAAGTGCTACATCAAGAGGGATGACAGTGTTGGTAGGTTTGATGCTAGAAGTGATGAAGGTATTTTTCTTGGCTACTCTACAAAAAGCAAAGCTTACAGATGTTTCAATTTGAGATTAAAAAAGATAATTGAAAGCACTCATGTTAAGATTGATGAGAATTTTTTGATTCAAGAGAGGTACTATGAATATGCACCTTTGATTGAAGAAGAGTCCAGACCTAACAGTAAATATACTATGATTGAAGAAATGTTTGATTGCGTTGATGTCTCATGCAATGACCCTGATTCAAGCAATGAAGAAAAACATAATACAGAGGAAGAAGTCACACCTAAGGTTCCTAAGTTTACATCCAGATACCACTCTAAAAATGATACCATTGGAGATTAGAGCAGCAGTGTTTTGACCAGATCAAAAGAAAAGAATTTAAAAGTGGATGAAGAGGTATGTTTACTTTCACAGATTGAACCATTAAGTGTTGAAGATGCTTGTAATGAATCTGATTGGAAAAATGAAATGAAATAAGAACTAGATCATATAATCAAGAATGACACATGGGAATTGGTTCCTAGACCAAATGATAAAAATGTGATTAGAACAAAGTGGAATTTTAGAAACAAAATGAATGAAGAAGGTACAGTAATAAGAAACAAAGCAAGATTAGTATGTAAAGGATATGCGAAGAAAGAAGGAATAGACTACACTGATACATTTTCCCCTGTGAGTAGACTGGAAGCCATAAAAGTGTTTTTGTCATATGCAACAATAAAAGACTTTAAAGTTTATCAAATGGATGTCAAATAAGCTTTTTTGAATGGTGACTTAAAAGAAGAAGTCTACATAGAACAACTTGAAGGATTTAACCTTTCAGATAGACCAGACATGGTAAGCAAATTGAAGAAAGCACTCTATGGTATTAAACAAGCCCCAAGAGATTGGTATGAGAGACTTGATGGTTATCTTACCAAGATTGGATTCAAGAAAGGAGTAGCAGATTATAACTTGTTCATAAAAGAAACACCTGATGGATTACTATTAGTTGCCATATTTGTTGATGACATTATCTTTGGAGGTAATGATAAGCTTAGTAAAGCATTTGCAAAATAAATGCAAAATGAATTTGAAATGAGTATGATTGGTCCTATAAAATACTTTTTGGGACTGAATGTAAAATAGAAAGATAAAGGAATATTCATTAATCAGTCAAAATATGTGAAGGAAATATTGAAAACCTTCAAGATGGAGGATTGCAAGCCAGTATGCACTCCTATGATCACAGGAAGTAAACTTTCAAAAGATGATGACTCCACAACAGTT
The DNA here is from genome assembly GCA_018584345.1 of Thuja plicata. Taxonomy (NCBI): domain Eukaryota; kingdom Viridiplantae; phylum Streptophyta; class Pinopsida; order Cupressales; family Cupressaceae; genus Thuja; species Thuja plicata. Next base: position 498,275 of record MU225365.1, read on the forward strand.
GATAAAACATTGTACAAATCTATAATTGGAATGCTTATTTATCTAACTCAATCAAGACATGACATATCTAATGTAGTTGGCATTGTTGGAAGATTTGTAGCTGAACCCAAGCATAACCACCTAATGGAAATCAAGAGGATATTCAGATATCTTAAGGGAACTATAGACTATGGTTTATGGTATCCTAAATTAGAGAATACACAACTTCATGTGTATACTAATGTAGATTGGGAAGGTTGTATTGAAGATAGGAAGAGAACTTCAGGAGGAGCAGTATTTGTTGGAGAAAGGTTGGTATCTTGGACAAGCAAGAAGCAAAACTGTATTTCTCAGTCAACGACAGAGGCATAATATGTTGCAGCCGCACTAAATTATACAATAATTGTTTGAATCAGGCAGATGGTTAAAGAATTTGGTATTCAGATTGAATATCCTATTATTATTCATTGTGATAACACCAGTACTATTAACATGTCTAAGAACCTTGTGATGCACGCAAAGACAAAACACATAGAGATCAAGTACCATTTTCAGAGAGAAAACATTGCAGACAAGGAAGTGACATTGGAATATGTAAGCACAAAAGATCAGTTGGCAGACATTTTCATGAAGCCTTTAGCAAAGGATACTTTTGAGTATCTAAGGGAGAAGTTGGGAGTAATTCCCTCTCCTAAGTCTAATTAGAGAAAGAAGCAAGTACATCAGTCCTATTTGACTGATGAATGGTTGACTACTCTACTTCTAGAGTAGTACCTGTGCATAATGGTTTATGGCACCCTTTGTCATTGATGTCAATGGGGGAGTATGTACTAAGAACAAGGAAAACAAGGAACACATACAAGGTGCTTATACTCTGGGGGAGTATACATATAAAACATAGTCCATGTAACTACAGTAGTGTAGATGAATCTTTGATGAGGATATTGAGAAGATTGTAAAAGAAAGAAGACACCATGAACAGAAGTTGTTTTAATCATATGTTGCCATCAATGCCAAAGGGGGAGATTGTTGGAGATTTGATTCTGAATAGTTGATTGATTATATGTTTGTCATTGATGACAACATATAATACATAGCAGTACTTCTATATGTACTTATCAATATGATGACATGAAGACTTGCGTGGATAGATACATGTTTTTGAAATGTTTATTATGCTATGTTCATACACGCATACCTAGATATGATGTTTCAGTAAAATTATGTAATTCTATTATTGATGGTTACAGTTTTGGAGGAATAACAGTTTAAGGCCAACATATGTAATGTGTGTATTGAGTTGCGCCTATCTTCAGGATATGCGTGTGTATATTCATTATGAGTTATGAGTTTTTGATATTAATCGAAAGGTGCAAAATGTGTTTCAAGAAGATTGGAAAGTTACGGTTAATTTGGTGAAGCTGACTTAGTGAAGCGACATGTCTATTTAGTTTGTACTTGCATAGTTGTAATTATGCTTGCACGCTTAGTAGAGTAGACAAAAATGTTATGAAGAGTTGTCTAACAGGTCCCATTCTCTCATATTTGGAGTATGTACTTATAGAAGGTCATTTGTCATAAGAAGAGTTGTGAAAGCCAAAGATAAGAAAAGTAGATTAGAGTGTTAAAGTAGCAAAGCTATATTTATCATATGTTGATAATATAGATAATATTGTTGTAGTTCTTTACAAGAGGTTAAAGCATCGGTGCACAAAAGGAACTGATCAGACAAGCAGTGTCGCAAACACAATTCATCTTGTTGATACAGTGTGTATCAAATATCCAGAAAGTTGTAGCCTTCACCACTTGGACAGTGAGTCCACCACCCCTAACAGGGTTATTATAAAAGACTCCTAACAGGGTCCAACCCTTAGTTAGGTCACTATACTACTGCATAGTAATGTACAACTCCTAACAGGGTTGAAAGATCTTTTAACAAGGATTACTAAAAATAGTATAGTTCTTTGTGGGTGCTAATTCCCACCGGGGTTTTTACCATTTGGTTTCCCCGTAACCAAATTGATGTGTTGTGTAATGTGTTATCTAAATGCGCATTTAGTTTGTATCAATCTAGATTAATAAGTATAGAAGAAAAGATAAAGTTGCTGATAACTCATTCACCCCCCTCCCTCTCAGTTATCCCTAAAGTATTCTAACATCCACTAAGAAAGCTTTCTTGCTACTATTCCATCCAAGCTCCAAACCAGAATGCACTGGCACTCACCTGGGGCTTGATGCTAAAATTGTCCCCACTACAAAAAATTTATCAAAAAGATATATATACAATTTACATGGATACCCCTACTTGAATCAAAGAGGCCATAGGAATCTAACAACGAGAATTCAAGAGGGAGGCATATTTACATAGTTGCCTCAAAATAAGATAGTGAACCTGAAGAAATGAAAGGATTTTCAAAACCTTAATCAGTAACATGAAAAAGTCAAACCAATGCAAAAATAATTAAACACATGTCAAAATAGAATATCTGTATGCATTAACTTATCACTTTCAATCCTTTAAACAATTGGATCAAAGCTTTGTTGTGAAAATACAGTCTAATTAGCTCCTTCTTCAAACACTGTCTGTACAAAATGAAAACTATCTATTGGATTATGGTTTTTTCCACCTTATATACCTTATTCCTACATGTGTGCACCCCCATCTCAGTATTTAGGCACCATTAAAGCCCTTTCCTAGGTTTTAGGAAATGTTGTCATGACAACTTTGCAAAATTGCAAAATTTGTCATGACAACTTTTACATCTTTTTCTCAAATGAGAAATTGTCATTTCCAATGCCCCAACTTGGTCCTAAACCTTATCAAATGACCTTAAAACACTCAGAAACACTAAAACCATGAATTCTACTCCATTTTGGAGTTTTGGTCAACCCTTTGACCTTTTGGTTGACTTTTAAGAACATAGAGCTCTAGATACATCTTGATCTCATTAATTACTAAACCCTAATCACTACTGACTCTAGACACACACTAAACACACTTGGGAATTTATATCTTAGTCCTTATTAACTTGTGGTTTTCCAAACAAGCCTACAAGCCAAAATGTTTTAAAGATCTATCAGAGACGTTGAGGTGCTCTTGCACCACTAACCTTAACTGCCACATGTCAACATTTCACAATTTGTTCTTTGAGCATGGGAAAACCAGAATTGTCTTCCTAACTGCCACCTGTCTTCCACTAAACACCAACTGCTTAAACTTGTTGGAACAAAACCACATTCCTTTGAGACACCTAACATGTATACATACAGAGATAAAAAATTAAGCTTACCCTTTCACTATCAATGTGGGAAAAATTCTTTTAGCATTTCAGATAGGGAGGTTGGATGAATCACTCACTAATTCATGCTAAGGTCTTCTTGAAGAATTTCTAGGGTATCTACTCTACACTAATTTTCACCTATAGGACCTTTTCTTTCTTGGGGTCCCTTGGTCTCTCTAGCTAGCCCAACTATCATGAAATTTCAATCTAACAAATCAAACTCCTTGCATTATTACTCCACTCAACATTAGCCCTTAGTTCATCTTAAGGCTTCTAACCTCCAAATTCTTGTTAAAACTTTATAGAGGTGTAGAGGTGGCTTAGAGACTTAAATAAAACCTATTAGGGATTCTAAGAATCACTCCTAGTTCCACTAACAAGTCAAGTTCACAAAACTTCCCAATTAGGCCTAAAAAAGGCTACTAGCAATTAGGTCTCCTTCCCTGAGAAATCAAGGATTTTCTCCAAATCCTTCCAAAGAAACCCTAAATATTTTCTTGGGGTTCTTGGTTCATATGAAAACTTCTCAAGGATTTTTGGGGTCTTGGGGTCACAACTAGCTGTACCCTGCCCTAACCAAAAATGAGTGAAATTAGGGATTTTTAGGCTCTTCCCAGCCCCTCTGCAACTTTAGTAAGTTTTTACTAATCAAGTGGATTGGTAGAGTCTCTCCCTCTTCAAAAAATATTTACAAGACTCATATGTTCCTTCTTCAAAAGGAAATTTTCCTCTAAGTGATCACCTCTACAAATTAAGCACTTTGCACTTTGGTCTTTCCTAGCCGCGCTCACCTTTGGCTCACCTAGGGAAAGAATCCAAAAATATCTCCTTTGCTTTCAATGGCCCAAATTCCTTTCATATGTACACACATGGAGCATAGTCACTATTCCCAAAGGGTCATACAATTTTTATGGTGGGGGAATGAGCTAGCACTCCATTCTTTACAAACTACATGGTTCAGACCAGTGATAGTGAAGATCACAAACTATTTACAAGAAGTGAATTAAGCTAAAAAAAATGCCTATCTAATGCCACACAAATTAAAGAAACTAACTACCCTGCATCATGCATGAGTTAGAGTGCCAAAACTAACAAATTAAAGTATCACTGCAATGCAAAAATAAAAGAATTATAAACACAGCCACATATGCTCTCTTGATTTCACAAAATCACTTTGTACATTAGGCATCAAACCTTACTTTTCCCTTGGGCTCTTCTTGGTTGAGTTTTCCAAAGTTTTCATGTTGTCCAAGCAACATTTCAAAATTGGCAAAGTTGCATTTTGCAACTTTTGCAACTTTACACAATTTTAAGCAAAACTAAGAAAATGAGTTCCAAAACTCATCAAATCTTTTTGAAAAACTATCCTAATGAAAAAACATGTTTCTAACCCAACTTTGACCCTATTAAGATCATGCTGACATCATCATCCATCTTGTACCAATTAAAAGGATTTACAACTTCTTAGCCCTAATTGCACCTTGCCAGAAGTTCTAAGACTCAAAAGATCAAAAGCTTATTCACCTACACTGTGGTCAACATGAAATTCAGAAAAACACAACAAAAATTCCCTAAGCCTCACACAAAACTGAACTAAAATTGATTTCTTATTTTTCCTAGGCAACCTATGGGTTCTCTTGCACCATTCTCCCCCTTTGAAAAAACTCTAAGGAATGTGAGGAGAAATCAAAGACATATCAATGCCACATTGATTGAAATGAGCTTCTTCCACCCATGTAGCCTCAGACTCTAGTTTGTACTTCCAATGTATCAAGTGCTCCACGCACACCTTGTTCCTAGTAGACTTCTTCACTCTAGATTCCAAGATCATGTCTACTTGAAGCTTGGCATTAAGAGGTAAGACTTCAATACTTACATCCTCCAGTACCTCCTTACTATTCTGATTCATACCAGTCAGCGGTAATTTTTACTTGATAAAGTTAGCCACATTAAACACTGGTAAAATACTTAAACCTTCAGGAAGATCCACCTTGTAATCATTCTATCCATACTTGGCTATCTCCTTGCATGGTCCCACTCTCTTCATTTTTACCTTCATTGGAAATCCTTTCTACAATGTAGAATTGTTGAGATGTACCATGACCTAGTCACCTACTACAAATTGTATATATTTTCTAGAAATATCCACTTTAGATTTTAGTTTATGAGTAGCCTCTATGATTGTATTCTTTGCCTTCTCTTATATCTCCTTCATTGTTTCAGTAAAATCCTCTGCATGGCCACTTATATGCTCCATAGCTCCTAGATCTTTGAGCTCCCATACACCCCTTGGATGCATTCCATATACTATCTGAAAAGGACTTATCCCTATTTTCCTATTCACACTATCATTTTATGCATATTCAGCTTCTAGAATGATCAAGTCCCAAGTCTGATCATACTCCTTGGTTAGTCATCTAAGAAGGTTAGCTAACACTCTATTGATCACCTCAGTTTGACTATTTATCTATGGATGGTAAGATGTGTTGGAAATATATTGAGGCTAGGTAACTGAGAGAGGGGGGGTGAATCAAGAACCAATAAAACTTAATCTCTTTAATCCTTTATTATATTATATAATATTATTGCATGCATGAAATATAAAATTAATAAACATACACAACACTTGACACAATATTTGGTTACCCAGAAACCTTCCAAATAGAAAGTAAAACTAGGGTGGGGATGGTACCCACAATATTTATTACTTCAGTATAAATTTGGCTTGTTAAAGCTTACAATTGACCACTTCTGATGGCCTACCCTATTAGAAGCAATAAGGACTGTTAGGTCCACTTTGTGAAAGGATTTTGTACAATCCAATTAAGTATGAAACTTTGTTAGGAGATCTATAAAGGAGTATTAAGTCCACCTTGTTATAGGATTTTGCTGATGAACCTGTTAGGATGAACTAGTATATTATCTTCTATGGAACTTTGAATTGTTGAATAAGATCCAATGATATTATAACTAATCACCTGACTATGATGGATGTGTCTATGTTGTTCCTTATACTATTGTAACCTCTTAATCAATCTTGCACTTCATATTTGCATACACACTTATTCCTCACATTTGGATAAACAAAATACCTTATATTTATACATTATCCAAATCAAATACTTATGTAATTCAGCTTCCATAAGATAAATTATATCAAACAACATAAGCTAGGTCAGTCCAAAACTGTTACTCAAGTCCAGTAATCCACTCGGGTGAGATACTGGTACTCAGGAAATATGTTGTCACTCAGGAAACATAGTAAACTCTAGCACTCAAGCTACACTATGTACTTGGATCATATTGATCACTCAAGTAATACTAATTACCACTATCTTCTTGGTCGATATTACCACTGCTCAAATTACCCTATAACTGCTCTTGTTGCACCATTGGCTCAGTCAACTCTGTGATGAATAAGTGTTTTTGCACTAATTGACAACATGAATTTCCATCAATTCATCAATATCCCCTTTGGCATTAATGACCAAAAACACTTAACATGTTAAAAAACTGCTCAAACTTCTGATTCAAAACTTCCCCTTACCATATGCTTGGGTACTTGTTCGAGTTTTGACAACACCTTTGTTACTCAGTTACAACTAACTCTATATTTTATTTTTCAAAATTATTTTAGTAAATTATTTGTTTTTGACACAAATTCCAGAAATATATCTATATGGTAATACCAAAGTAGGATAGGAAATCACTATGTACCTTCAAAATTTGAGACAAAGTGCTATCCCAATTATCTCGCAACACCTTCAGGATGTTCAACTAAATCTATATCTTGACTAACAACTCCATCATAAGCTCTGCAATTGAAAATTTGTTGTCATGTATGAGTATCTTGGCATGAGCTTTATTCTTATACATTACATCCATGTGTGGAATGAGTTTTCTCTACATAGCTGTAAGAGATTCCCTTGTCCTTGCTTCTTCCCTTGGTAATTTTTCCTGCATGTCTGCCAGATACTTAATCTTCACAAAATGTGCTAAACTCAAAATCAAGTTAAGTGCCAAGTGGTTTTCACTTTCCTTGAAATTTGTATCTATCTTTGTTAGCTTGGTCTTTATTTTAATGGTAAAGTTTGAAGTATCACTCAACTTTAAAATAATAAAGCAACATTATTAATAGTATTTTCTAGAGAGCTAATGGGAGTGTTTAGCTTCACTTGGTCAATTGCAATCTTACTTTCAACATTCTCTAGAACTTTATTTTCAAACTTCCTTTTTGCGTTCTCTAGTAGTTTCTCTTGACCACTTAAATATTTATTGACCTTGTGGACTATATTGACAAGTTGATCCAAAATAGAGTCATTCTCGTCAACTTCTATTTCTAATGCATCTAGGAATATACCTTTTATGTCGTCTAACACTTTTTTCTCTTATTTTATGCTCAAAGCTTTTGTTGTGTAGCTCTTTTCTTCCATATCTCCCCTAGTATATGCATCTGATCTACTGTCAAGTTGGAAAGATCCCAATTTGGAATCACAATATATTCCTCAAGATCAATACCATCATTATATGTTTCCTTCTCTTTTCTTTTAATCTTTGGATTAGGTGAAGGAAAAATTTCCTTACCTTTTCCACTATCATCCTTGACTTTAGTATCTAGTGGATCATTAAATTTTGTTGCACCAACTGTAGCATCAATGCTAACTTAAGAAACATTCACAGTAACCATCTGTGACTTGGTTAAGGTTAGCCCAGTAGTAGGTGGAGCCTTACGCTCAATTCCTACTAGTCTAGATGTAGATTTTGTAGACTTATCCTTCCCCATAGATAGGATGTTCTTTATAGATGATTGGGATAGGGTTGCCATCAATTCTACTACTATTTGTTCTATGTTGGATTCTTTAATAGTTTCAACCTCAAGTAGTTCTACATCATCAATATTTACCTTGGTGTCTCTACTTGGTACCTTTGCCTTATCTTTTTCCTTGATTTAAAAGACTCTCTTCCATATCTTTGTTGAGGCTTGTACCACATCCTTTATTCTCTTGTTCAATATTTGAAAGGTCCTAAACTATGGACTGTGATTATTTTCATATTTGTTCATGGCCTCTTTTACCTATTTATTTATCTAGTAAGCATGACTTTCCTCAAGGTCTACTCTCTAATATCCTTTTTTGTCAGGAATGCATTTCTCCAAGGAACAAATATTTCCTTGAATAGATCTTCATTCATATGACTCTTCAATTCAGATGGATCATACTTCCATCTTATCATTTTCTCTACAACTGCTTCCTTAATCTGCTTATATTCATCCTTAGTTCTAGAAGCATATTTCAATAATTTTAGAGTACTCATACAACTACGTTCTCTTAGTTCTTCAAATTTCTTCTCAAAGGTATGTGGGGGTTTCTTGAATATGACTGTATCTTCTTCTTAATCTTCCTTAGGCTTGATATAAGTTTCCTTCTAGATCTTCTTGTAGTGATGATAGGATCATTCACAAGAGCCTTAATGATGTCTTTGGTCTCATCTATGTTAACCTCATATGCAAGAGGTTTCACCCATGCAACCCTTGGTTTTACTGCCTAGATGTATACTTTATTACAGTCAACTAGGAAGCAAAAATCATCTTTGTAGTCTTCTACCAATTATTTAGGAATTCTATATCTATTCTGCATATTCTCTTAGAACTCAAAATATGCATTCATGATGCTCTCAAAATTGTCTCCTAATTCTTCTATGAAATAATTTATCTGATAAACTATGGATTTGTCCTTCTTCCAAACAACTGATCCTTTGGAAGGGAAAAAATGTGAATATAAAAGAATATGCAGAGCAGAAGTGAACCAAACTAACATGGATTGGTCTTTGATGCCAGGATGCTTTACATGTTCTTTCTCAATTGGATGAGATACAACTCAGCAAGGTTGAATGAAAGGTTCTTCTTGACCATTTTGTATGCCAAGTCCATAGTCTCTTATGGTACGCTCTTTGGTCAGCTATAACTGTAGATTTTGTGTGAAATTACATGAATCCTAAACTTCAATTCCATATCAATAACTCCATTTAATCTCATGCATGTTCCATCCCACTTGGAAAGAGTCTTCTTAGTTAGGTCATCTTGTGGTAGGTTTTTGGTACCTTTTGACTTGTCAAGCATAAGATACCCTGTAATACAATATACCATTGTCTTGGTGATCTTCACTTGTGTCTCCAGCCATAGATGTATCTCATGAAAATAGCTCAGAACAAACCTAATCCAATTAATTTAAAATTTTTGTGGCATATGCCTGGTATGAGTCAAACCCTTGACTTCAATGTGTTTATGTTCTGGCTTCATATTCCTGGCTTCACAGAGTTTCTCATATGCTTTATTCATTTCCAATTTACCTAGTTGTTGAATTGTGCAATAATAGAAGGCTCGGAGGTCATTGATCAACAATACCTTTAGACAAATTAGGGAATGAGCTCCCATCAGATCTATCTCCTCTATAATTGTTGGATCAAGCTTAAACTTTGGAGGTTCACAGACAACATTCCTCACAAACATCTTAGATCCTTTCTTAACCTTGCTACTTGATGTAGATTCCATAATGCTGAGAGGTTTGATAAAACTTCACAACTTAAATCTTTCAAACATAAAATTTCTATGAATCTCTTAAGTCTCTGAATCACTCTGCAAACTGAAAAATTTGTAAACAATAACCATTCCAATTCATCTTTTATAAGATATTTTACCATTGAGTTTTCATTAAATGCTTCGTACATGGTAGCTAGTAAAGCTCACAATGCAGCTCGGTGAAAACTAACTTTTGCATCGTCAAAACGATACAACCCGACTTAAATTGGTTAAGCCTATGTAACTTGGATGTAACTAAGATCCTGAATTGATTAAAACTATAATGTGTCCTAGTGCATCAACATGATGATTTGGACTTGCTAGCATGTTTGGAATGTACAATGTCTTGTTTACAAAGTTCCAGTTGTTTCCTTGCATGTTTATTTTGAGATGGTAGATCCACCCAACTCACTACTTTGGGAGCCATTTGATCCTTCATTGTTTTGATTTGAACTCTCACAAGATTTCCTTACCCACTGCTGACTCATCTAAGTTCTGATTTTAGAAACTTTTTCTTTTCCTTTCTCAAAACCAGTATCCACTTTTTCTCTGTTTGGGCAATTTTTGCTTAGATGACTGAGTTTTTTACACATAAAATCTCTTAGTAGGATTCCTTTTTATGAGGTGAGTATTTACATAGTTTTCTCCAATATGCCCATATTCATCATAGTGACAACATCTGGTCCATGGGTTGTAATCCCAAAAAAATATGCTTTAGCTAGTTGTTCAGCAGGTTTCCATTTCTTAGTTCTACACTCGGAAGATTTGTGACCTTGTTTGTTACAATTGAAAAATTTTCCTACAAACTTTGGTTTATCAGTGTATTCAATTTCCCTTTCACCATGTTTTTTGTATCTATAGAATTTACCATTAAACTTTTATTTTTCATTGCTCCAAAAATCATTTGTTGTGTACCCTAATTGGCCACAATCATTACAAGTAGGTTTGTTGTTCTTTTGAGTTCCTTGCTGTGAGGATTCACCTTGTTCAGTATAACCTAATCCAGTCTATCCATGATGTATGAGTTCATTTTTATTTGTCAAGTGATTCATGCTTACTTATGAATTCATCATACTCTCATTGGTTTGCTTTTCAGTATTGAGATCATTCTGCAGTCTGTCATTTTTGTGTCCTCAAATTGATAACTTCTTGATTTGCATTATTGAGTTGATTTATCATATCTGATTGTTGAAGTGACAAGTGATGGATTTCATTTTTTTCTTCTAATCTTGTACTCAGCAATATTTTATCTTCTTGTGCCATTTTTCAGTCATTTTTTGCTTGATTCTTTTGTTCCATGATTTCACATATTCTGACTGAATGAATTTCTTGTTCTCTTTTAAACTTTCTAACTTCTTCATGTAAATTGAAATGCTTTGCAAGTAGGTCTTCAATTCCTACATATTCTTCTTTGGAACTTCTTTCTTTGCATAAGTCTTCAATTATTTCTTCTATGTAACTTTTTTCATTCATCTGCACTACTAAATCTTTTTTTCTTTTTATGGAAAGAGAGAGTTTCTCCTTGAATTTTCTAATCTGATCCATGGCCACTTGTAGATATATCTTTTCATTTTCAATGGATTTCTCTAGTCTATATGTTTCCATTGCCTCTGACCTTTGCTCAAGTTGTTAAACTTCTATTAAGTGAGCCTTTAGCTTTGATACCAATTGTTGGAAATATATTGAGGCTAGGTGACTGAGAGGCAGGGGTGAATCAGGAACCATTAAAACTTGATCTCTTTAATCCTTTATTAGATTATCTAATCTGATTGCATGCATGAAATAGAAAACTAATAAACATCGACAACACTGGACACAATATTTGGTTACCTAGAATCCTTCAAAATAGAAAGTAAAATTGGGGTGGGGATGGTACCCACAAGATTTGTTACTGCAGTCTAAATTTATGATGTTAAATATTACAATTGACTTCTTCTGATGGCCTTCCTTGTTAGGAGAAATTAGGATTGTTTGGTCCACCTTGTGAAAGGATTTTGTATAATACAATTAAGTATGTGACTCTGTTAGGAGATTTGAAAAGGGCTGTCAGGTCCACCTTGTTAGAGGATTTTGTTGATGCACCTGTTAGGATGAACCAGTAGATGATATTCTATGCAACTTTGATTTTTTGAATAAGATCCAATGATATAATAACTAATCACCTGACTATGATGGATGAGTCTCTGATGTTCCTTATACTGCTATAGCCTCTTAATGAATCTTCCACTACATATTTGCATAGAAACTTATTCCACACTTTTGGATAAAAAAATACATTATCCAAATCAAATACTTCTTTAAGTCAGCTTCCATAAGATAAATTAATATCAAACAATGTAAGTTAACTCAGCCCAAAACTCTTACTCGGGCCTAGTAATCCACTTGGGTGATATACTAGCACTCGGGAAATATGTTTTCACTCAAGAAAAATTGTAAAATTTGGAACTTGGTCTACACTGTGTACTCAGGTCATATTGATCACTCAAATAATACTGATTACCACTATCCTCTCCATCGATACTGACACTTCTCGGGTTACACTGTAACTACTGGGGTTGCACTGCTGGCTTGGTCAACTCTATGATGACTAAGTGTTTTGGAACTAATTGACAACATGTACTTCCATAAGGTCATTAAATATGAACCATAAGAAAATTTAGTTCCCAATATTCTCCATAGAGTCTTCCAAAAGTGATTCATAAACTTAACATCTCTGTCAGACACTATACTTAGGGGTAGCCCATGTATTCTCACAATCTCCTTGAAAAAGAGATGATCAATGGAGATGAGTGGTCTTACAAGGAATGAAATGACTCATCTTGCTACATATATATACCACCACATAAACACTATCCAACCTTGTCTTGTTGTTGGGAAAACCCACCACAAAATCCATGCTAATGCACTCCCATGGTCCATTGGGAATGGGTAAAGGTTGATACAAAACTACATTACTATCTCCTCCTTTGGCTTTCACACAAACCATACATTTCTCCACATATCCTCGAACATCTCTTGGAAACTTGGGCCAATAATAAACCCTTTGTACAACCTCCATTGTTTTGTTGATACCAAAATGTCCACTTAAGCTACCATTGTGCTTCTCCTAAATTAGATTTTCTCTCATTGATCCTTTGCAAACACATAATTGATTTCCCTTGAACAAAAGTCCACTCTGTAATGTATACTCTGAAAATTTACTGTGAAAATGATTCTCAAAATTATAATATACCTTATATGCTTCAAAGAAGTCTTCATCTTCTCCATAGAGATCCTTGAAACTTTCTATTCCAATGCTTTGAAATGTACTTCTTGCACTATTAGCATCCTTCTACTTAGTGCATCTGCCACCTTGTTCACCTCTCCCTTCTTATGATTGATAGTGAATGTAAATTCTTTAAGATACTCCATCCACTTCAAGTTCCTATTACTTAACTTTTCTTGTGTGTTGATGTAGCTAAGTGCCTGGTTATCTGTAAACACTACAACCTCCTTAGGTATGAGAAAATGTCTTGACTTTCTAAGAGAATAAAGTAGAGCATATAGCTCTAAGTCATAAGGAGAGTTCTTCTTTTCTTCATTGATATTTTCACTAAAGAGAGCTATAGGTCAGCCTTCTTGGCTCAGTACTCCTCCTACTACAATTCCACTTGCATCATACTCCAATGTGAATATATTATCAAAAATAGGAAATAGAAGGATGGGTTGGGTAGAGAATTGATGCTTCAACTTCTCAAAGGTATTCCCTACTTCTAAGGTCCATATGAACTTATTTTTTAACCCTCATTTAATAGTGTCTAGCACTCATGCATAAATTCCACTAAAATTTCTTATAAACTTCAAAATAAAATAGAGCTAACCTATGAAAGCTCCTTACCTTTGTCCCTATGGTTGGTGTAGGCCAATTTAGAATAGCTTCCACCTTTCTTGGGTCAATCTTCAATGAACCTTGGGATACAAAAAATCTAAAATACACAAGTTCTTTCTTGAAGAACTCACACATTTCTAGATTGATGGATAATTTTTCCTCCTGTAACCTTTTGAGTACCATCTCCACATGCTTCAAATGTTCCTCTTCTATCTTAGTGAAAATGATTATATCATCTAGATACACTACCATAAATATTCCAGTGAAATCCTAAAGAACTTCATTCATGAGCCTCATTAATATTCTAGGGGCATTTGAAAGGATAAATGGCATAACTCTCCACTCATACAACCTAGGAGTGGCCTTAAAATTTGTCTTCCATTCATCCCTATCTTTGATTCTAATATCATAGTACCTAGTTTTGAGGTCCAACTTAGTGAAGTACTTTTCCCCTCCAAGACAATCCATCAAATCCTCAATTCAAGGAATAGGGAATTTGTATTTAATTTTAATCCTATTGATAGCCCTAGAGTTAGTGAAAAGTCTCCACTTACCACCTTTCTTGGATACTAAGACAACAAGTATGATGCATGGACTGGTGCTCTTCTTGATTTTTCCTTAGTCTAATAGCTCTTGCACTTTTCTAGCCACTTCTTGGTTCTTCTATGGTGTGAGATTGGATGCTACCTTGTTGTGTAATGAAGCCCCTGATATGAAATCAATCTGATGACTGATAGCTCTTTTTGGAGGTAATGTTTCTGATGTTCCATCACTGACTATGGCCTTGAACTTCCCAAGTAATTTATGGACTTCTTCAGGTATAGGTGAGTGAGTAACCTTTTCTTCTACCTTGGGTGTCACAACTATGGTATATCCTTCACCTCCTTCATGGTGGAGTGTGTTAAGGAACTCTTTCCCACCACTTACCAAGACACTAGGGGTCTTTGACAGTGGTCCTTCCCCCTCTAATAGAGACTCTATTTTAAATTTACTACCATCCTTCTTGAATGAGATGGTTTTCAATCATATATGGCTCCTATGTCATATTTCCATGGCATTCCCAATAGGAGATGGAATGCATCCATAGGAAACACATCACAAATAAACTTGTCTTTGTATCCTCCAATGGAGAATTCCACCCAAGTCTGCTCATTCACAAGGAAACTTTGCCCTTTATTCAACCATGTCACTTTGTATGGATTAGTATGAGGTATCTTCTCCAACTTAAGCTTATTTACTACCTCCTCTAAGATGATGTTATCAGTGGACTCTAAATCCACTATAACTTTACACACTTTCCCATGTATTTTACATCTCACTCTAAATAAGGCTCTTCTTTGTTTTGGCTCCTCCTTGACAATTTTTTTTATTAGAACCATTCTATACATCAAGTTATCCCCCAGTTATGATTCAATATGAATAATATCAAGTGATTTGACACTCATGGTGTCTTCTTGAACATATCCTATTCTCTTCTATGTTTTAGAAGGAGATGCTTTCTTAGGGAACCTATAAGCAGGATGACCCATCTGTCCACGGTTATAGAATTTCATACTAGAAAAGTAGGAATTACCTATACCTTCTCATCTTCCTCTGTTAGAATCCCCTTCAGTTCCTCTAGCTCTTCCATGACCTCCTCTAGGAGTGGTCTCATTGCCATTCTCTGCAAGGTTAGACTCTCCTTGGCTTTTCTGATCAGTCCCTCCATCTTGGTATCCTCCTCTATGTCCTCTTTGATCCATTCCTCTTCCTCTATTCTTGTAAGTTTGATCTTGGCTTCTTCTACCCTTTTCCTCAATCTTTATGGCCAATTGATAACATTGGTGCACTCTTTTGGGACCGAGAAGATTCATCTCTTCTTGGATATTCCACTCCAATCCATTAAAGTATCTAGCCACCTTAAGGCTTTCATCCTTAGAGACATTTGAACTCGTGCAAAACTTTTGAAATTCCTTAGTGTAGGAATTGACATCAAGATCCCTCTGTCTTAAGATCTGCCTCTTCTTGTGTAGTTTGATTTCATAACCATCTGACATGTATGCTTCCTTCACTTTGAAAACCATTCCTTTCCAAGTTGAAATCTCTCTCTCTCTCTCTCTCTCTCTGAATGAACTTCCACCATGTAAAAGTGTAGCCTCTAAGCCTTGATTTTTGTACTTTTAGCTTATGAGCTTCGATAACCCCATCACATTCAAAGTGATTTTTCATGCCCTCAATCAGGTCCATAACTATACGTGCCTTCATCTTCCCACTTAATAGTGGTATTCCTTCAGGTGCTTTCCTACTCATAGCCTTCAATTCCTTCAAGAAAGTCTCCTCTTGCAATATAGGGCCAGGTTTAGGGGTCTTGTCTTCCTCTACAACCTCTTTACCCTTATCTTCTTTCCCTTCCAATTTTTCACTGACATCACCAGTCTTGGTCTGCACTACACTTAATGCTTGTTCAAGTTGATCTATTCTTTCCCTTAATATATTATTTTCTTCTTCCTATTCATCAACCTTCTTGGCCAATTCCACATTAGTCACCATGATTGTGAATCCACTAGACTCACAATCTGACATGCACTAGAAATCCCAAATCTTTTTGGTCCTCTAATATCAATTTGATTGGGAGGTTGGATGAATCACTCACTGATTCATGCTCTGGTCTTCTTGAATACTTTATAGGGTGTCTACTCCACACCAGTTTTCACCTATAGGACCTTTACTTGCTTGGGCTCCCCTGGTCTCTCTAGCCAACCCAATTATCATGAAAGTTCAATCTAACAACTCAAACTCCTTGCATTCTTACTCCACTCAACATTATCCCTTAGTTCATCTTAAGGATTCTAACCTCCAAGTTCTTGATAAAACCTTGTAGAGGTGTGGAGGTGATTTAGAGACTTCAGTCCAACCTATTAGGGATGCTAAGAGTCACTCCTAGTTCCACTAACAAGTTGAGTTCACAAAACTTCCCAATTAGGCCTAAAAAAGGCTACTAGTAATTAGGTCTCCTTCCCTGAGAAATTGGGAATTTTATCCCAATCCTTGCAAAGAAAGCATGAATCTTTTCTTGGGATTCTTGCTTCATATTATAATCCCTCATGGATTTTTGGGGTCTTGGGATCACAACTAGCTGTACAAAGCCCTAACAAAAATTAAGGATTGTTAGGCTCTTCCTAGCCCCTCTGCAAGGTTAGCAAGTTTTCACTAAGCAAGTGGATTGGTAAAGTCTCTCCCTCTTCACCAAATATTTTCAACACTCATATCTTCCTTCTTCAAAAGGAAATTTTCCTATAAGTGATCACATCTAGGTAAAAGTACAAACCTATGTCACACTTTTATAAAGGAAAAGGTCCACAACATGCAAATTATTCAACTTTAACCACATAAAAGTGGAATTTGGGTTTAGAATTTGAGGATGGTGTAAATTGATGAAATGTGTAAAAATGGATGAAATTTATGCCTATAATTTTTAATTATTTTTTTTATCAAGAATTGACATAGTTTTTTAATTTTTGAAGTTCATTTTTTAATTGATGAAAACCGCTTAAAATCTGGGGTCTAGTTCCCACCAAACAAGTATATGAAAATAATATATTTTTCCTTTGATTTCAAAATATGTTATAGATAAAATGTATAGCTAGTTCAGAAAAGAAGAAAAATTGGTTTTCATGTTATATTTTCTCCATTACAACTGCTCACAATTGAACTTATGTAAAATTGACATTTTTCATCTCCACCTTATTTCCCCTATCAAATCTACGCCATTCAGAAAAAAAATTACATATTCTTGAAGAGGACTCTCTCCTCTAGTATTAAATATAAATATAATTTTTTTTATATGTTTTACTATTTACTTATTTATTTATTTATTTATATGTTTTACTATTTATTTATTTTGAAATTATAGTATATTAGACTAATCAAAATACTATAAAATTTATATGAAAATAATCTTGACTCTGAGCTCTACAAAAGGGTATTTTTAATATCTTGTAAAAATATCATTAAAAAGAGTAGGGGTTATTGAAACATGGCTTTTGTGAAACAATTTTTATTGGACCCAAATTGGTATAAAATATGTATTTAATAGACATTTCCTATTGGAAAAGTGTAACCATTTATCTAACATAGCTAGAATGAATCTGTCTAGATGATATGTTTGAAGAAAATAATTTTTTAGTTAGAAATATTCAAATTTAGTTGTGCTGATAAGTGGTTCTGAAAAGTGACATAGCTTTGTGCTTTACCCCTCTGTAAATTAATTGCTCTGCACTGTGGTCTTTCCTAGTCGGGCTCACCTCTGGGTTGCCTAGGGAAAACTCCAAAAATGTCTCCTTTGCTTTCAAGGGCCCCAACTCCTGTCATATGTACACACATGGAGTCTAGTCACTATTCCGAAAGGGTCGTTCAATTTGTATGGTGGGACACTGAGATAGCACTCCATTCTTTACAAACTTCTTTGTTCAGACCAGTGACAGTGAAGTTCACAAACTATTTATAAGAAGTGCTTTAAAATAAACAAAATTCCCATCTAATGCCACAAAAAATCAATAAACTAAATATCCTACATCATGCATGAGTTACAGTGCCAAAAATAATCCATTAAAGTTTCACCGCAATGCAAAAACAAAAGAATTACACACATAGTCACATATGCTCTCTTGATTTCAAAAACTTAGTCTGTACATTAGGCATCCAACCTTGCTCCAATGTAAATCCATGTCATAAATAGGGTCACAAAATAGTTATTTTGTCCCTTGCACTCTTCTTGGTTGAGTTGTCCAGATTTTTTATGTTGTCCGAACAATATTTCAAATGTTGGAAAGTTGCATTTTGCAACTTCTGCAACTTTACACAATTTTAAGCAAAACTAATCAAATGAGTTCCAAAAATCATCAAATCTTTCCCAAACACTATCCAAATGACCATAAAATTTTTCTAACCTATCTTACCTTATCTACATCATGACGACATCATCATCCAACTTATGCCAATTAGAAGGGTTTATAACTTCTTAGCCCTAATTGCACCTTGGAAAAAGTCCTAAGACTCAAAAGATCAAAAAATTATTTACCTACATTGTGGTCAACATGACCTTTTAAAAAACACAACAAAAATTCCCTAAGTCTCACACACAACTAAACTAAAATAGATTTTTTAGTTTTCCTAGGCAACCTATGGTTGCTCTTGCACCATTTTCCTATAGTAGACTTCCAAATGATGTCGCAATTGACTCACTAGTACAATTATTCCCAATCTGATCATGCAAGTAAATTCCTTAACTATTACACTACCTCCTTCCAAAAATTTTCCTTATGTGAAGTCGATATGAAATGATGCAAGTCCTGTGAAACACTAAAACCTACCATGAAAAAGAATTAAAATTTAGAAAAATTTAAAATGGCACCCTCAAATATGAGAGTACCAACACTGGCTCTAGTTGGGGAAGGTGGATTGTGAGATCAACACTAAGATACAAGCTCTGGGATGCTGACCATAAGCTCTCTAACAACCCTAACCCGTAACCCATGTTCCGAACCAAACTACTTGAGAATATCATTTCCCTCTTTGAAAAGTCTAGCTGTGATTTCTCAACAACATACGAATCTAACAAAAATATCAATCAATACCTAGGAAAACTAAAATTACCTAGTACAATTAAACATTCTTCCACTCTTACCCTCATAGTCATATGGATCACATAATTAGATTATCCAACATAGCATATAATGAAATATAGAGAACTCTGCAAAGCATAATTCATCTGGAAAATGTATAATACATGCAAGAACACCCTGGTGACCCTAATTTCCATATTCACGAAATATATCAATTAGCTAATCTAATAAATAATAACATTTATAGTCTAGTAATTTGATTGAAACATCATCATATAGCTCATTTTAGTTATCCCTTTGCAAGGAATCGAGATCACTAAAAATATAATCATTACAAGAGGCTTTATCTTATAGAACTACATACTCAAAATTATATGAAAAGTGATGTCAAACCCATCAAAACACTTCTCAAAATCCAAGCCATTATAAATATTTGAAACAACTCACCATGCTCGACTTGAAAGAGAAAATACTCATTGTTAAATTCATGTTTGACATCATCAACCCTAGTAACATAAATACTTTTCAAAAAAGAATGATCAGTAATGATTAACTGATGTAATTGAGGAATAAGATCATTTTGAATTTATCCTTGGGTAAGCTCAGTCATTTCAATATTTACTAATTTCAATATGTCAACATCCCACACATGCCATTATTGAATGAAAAAAACACACATCTGGTTTGAAAACTTTATTTGTCACACCACCCCGACTTTGATCTATCTCCATCTGAAACAAATCAGATTGTGGTCCCAATAAGTCAGCATGAGGCTCATTATCCATATCATTATCTTGACCAAATTCAATGCTGCATAGAACACCATCAACATCATCCATATGTTTACTACAAGATAGCATCTCAATGTTTGTTTTAACAACCTCATTAAATGAGTATTCATATCAAATTTAAATGCATCTATTTCTATTTTAAGAAGGTAGTCATCTCTTGTCTCTATATTACATGAAAATTCTTTTTTGGCATTTTCATAAGCTAGTTCATGCTGGTTTGACAATGACCCTCCATTAATAATTTTATACACAATTTCATGGTCTATAAGACCATAAATTTCACAATAATGACTGAGATCTAGTAATTTTTCTCATTCTTCTCTTTAACTAGAAACTCACATATTAAAATACTTTCAAAAACAATATGAGCTTCCACTATCTCACACTCTAGTTCATAGGAACATTCATAGATCTTAAAATCAATAACTTCATTTAGTAAATCAAAGCATGTAAACATGCAAACTGAATTAGCAATGTTACCATCATTATTGCACTATAGTTTCAATTAAAATACATGGGTGTCTTCATCAGTACATCTAGGCCTTTTGTTTAGATTATAATCACCACAAGGCTTCCACTAATCCTTATTTAGTATAAATTCCTTTGATGAGCATTCTATCTCCAATATCTCTATGTTAATATCATCATTATCTAGGATAAAACAATTCATCATTGTCTCAGATAAATCATCATTCTCACAGCAATTACCCAGACATGACAAGTAACCATTCTCTTCATAAGGATTCATAGAAACCATCACCTTATCTTTACTAATATTATTTTCATCCTAGTACCATGAGTCCTCTTCCTCAACCAATTCCTCACACATATCCTCTTGTACATCCTTATGCAACATTAACATAGGATTAAGGACATCTTTCTCACCTTCATTATCAACCTTAGAAAATTCTTAGGGAACATCACCATTTGGAACTTTAGTATCATCATCATCCAATGAAAAATATGTTCCTTCTTCATTTA
>MU225365.1:519572-546819 GCA_018584345.1 Thuja plicata
ATTTCTTGCAAAAAACATTCTTCATTCACATTTTCCTTTGGCTCATAATTTAAAACATGGTTACCATGATTAGAAAGGGTAGAGACCTTTTGATAATGATTTTCACTTCTTAATTAAAACCCTTATGATACACTTCAGACATTATGATAACAAACAATAGATAATAGAAATCTTCTTGGGATTCCAAACTTCAAATTATTCTCAATATCCATTTTTCTCATTAAAGCTTGATGCGGAGTTTTAGGATCTTTGTCTCTCAACAAGAAACTCATCTTTTTATCAAATGCACCAAAGTAAAAAAACCAAACATACAACATCATTTGGTCTCAAAAAAATTGAGATTCGACCCAGTGTTTTTTTCAATCTAATATTTAAAGGAGGGATCAACTCACCATTCTCTATTTGTATCTCCAATAAGTTCTTTATTATTGTAGTTTTATTAACCCATTCACCAAACTTCTCTAAAAGGGTTGAACCTAACTGCTCCCACAAAGAAATAGAACTCTCTCACAAAAAGGAGAACCATTGTCTGACATCTCCTATTAAGGATTGGATAAATAACTTCATAATGCTATCCTCATGTTCAATATAAAAATCATCAAGAAAATATTTAAATTTTCTAATATGCTTCTCAGCACATTTCTCTTTCCCTCCATTGAATCTATGCAAATTTTCTCTAATTTCTGGTGGAAAAGAAAAAAATTTAGAGCTGCATAAAACTTAGTGTTGAAACATTGACTATTATAATTTTAGGATAGCTTAGTAGGAATGGTTAACTTTGAATGTGTACAAGGGTTGAAGGATTAAGTATACATTTCTACATGCACTTAAATTTAAAACATAATAAATAAAATTATTACAGATTTGTTCTTAATCCCATTTAACAAGTGTTGGTCACTTAATAGGGAAACTTTTAACAACTGATTTTCATGGAAAAATAATTATCCAATGAAAAGAAAAATACCTATATTTGATGAAGGTTTTGCAGAAAAAATGATTTGAAAATCACCTTCTTATCCTCATTCAAAACCTTGGTAGAGTCACTGCCTCTTTGTAGACGCACAATTTCAAACAACTGAGAAACATTTCCCAACTCTAAAATTCTTCAACATTAGGAAACTCATAGCAAACCCCACTAATTATGGTTTTGTACAGGTTCTGATGCAGAGTGCACTGCAAGAAGACCTAGGTAGGTTCAAAATCCTTATAGATACCTCAAACTTCTTGTTCAAGTACTCCAATCCTACACTTGTCTTACTAGGGTTTATAAAAACTTTTTCAAGAGGCCAAGTCCCTCTTTTGTTCCCAACTTGGTTTCCCAAACCAAAACACTAGTCTCTGAAATTTATCCATTAGGGACACTTTCCCTAACCGAAGCCTAAGAGTGAAAATCTTCTCTAGAGGCTCCAAATAACCAATACAAGGTATGGTACATCTTACTTAGACCCTAAGGGCTGAGAATCCACCAATGGATTCTGTTCTATAGACCCAAGGTTAGCCAAACACTAACTGGTCTAGATTCTCTTATAGCCCTATCAAGAGGGTTTTTTAAGGATAACTTTCTATCAAAGAATTCTCTGAATGATCTAAAGTGGGTTCTAGATACCATTTATGGAGTATTAAAAACCCCCAAATTCTTAGGACTCCACTCTATTCCAGCACCATTAAACCCTTGAAAAGCTCACAAGCCTAATTAGCTAGGTTAGGCTTGGATTACTAAGTAAGTGGTCTATGGTGGGTTCCTAGAGTGAACACAAGGACTTGAATTGTTCCCCTATCCAAAAATGACCTAGATCCAACATTTTTTTGACCCTTCCAACAATATAACTCCCATGCATGCGAATGTACCCAAAAGGGAGGCTAAATTCCTTGAGATAATTAGCCTAGGGCTTTGTCTTAAAAATCATGAGACAAACATTAAGATTATAAGCTATTGGAATCTTAATATGCATTATCCTAACTTGTATTTCCCATGTGGATGATAAGATCCACTCAATAAATCCCAAGTTAGGATCACATCTTTGGAGTAGACCCATGAAAATAGAGCTTTATAGGCAGTGACCAAACAAAACACTCTAACTCCTATGTAAGTTCACAAAAATGGGTGAAACCAATTGGACTAGTGAGATAACTCAAAACATCAAAAATTTCTATAAGTGGTTTCACCAAATGAATCAATACCAGGCCGTACACACAAAGAATGACTCTAAAAACTCTTATATTTCCTTCTCTAAACATCAAGCACCATACACAGTTAGTTATAACCTTCCTAAAAGGAAGAGGAACATCAAATAGCATCATCTTGGTATTACAGATTCTCCAAGATGTTTGTGTGACTATTTCCAATTGTGTTGTCACTCCCTGAGAAACATTTTGCAAAATTTGCGCATGCAACATTTTTCAAAAAGACAATAATCTAGCAACATTTGTCAAAGTTGTATTTTTTAGCAGAATACCAATACTACCAACCTCCAAGGATTTAGGAGTGATATAAAACATGCCAAAAACCTACACTAAGGCTACAAAACATAAAATTTAAGTTCAGAACTAAAATAGCTAAAAGAGACTAGACTAGTCTAACATTGTTTCAGGCACCCTTAAGGTTTATAACTTACCCTAGGGTCCTTCCCCTTACAAAATAGACCAACACACAGAATAGGGTGATCCAACGGATTCACACCTTATTACAAAAAAAATAACATCAAAATAGAAACTACAACAGGTTCCCTATACAATACTCCCCATGGCAAAAATAACTCAAGTCTCTTGAGTTGGGAGGTCTTCAAGTGTATAGCATGTTTTCTGAATGTCTTCAGGGGTCTTTTAGGTATCATATTCAATGGGTTGATTTTTCTATTTTACTAAGTACTCATAGTAAGTGGCCCTCCTAGTCTTCTTGTTCACTCTCTTGTGTAGAATGATTTCAATCTCAGGAGGAGGTGCTTGGAGTAGGTCCTTGAGTGGTTGAACTGTAAGAGGTTCTAAAGTACCTCCAAGATCATCATTACTAACAAAACCTTTATAGGCATAGATGTCTGCAACATTAAAAATAGGAGACAAACCAATGTGAGAAGGTAAATCAATCTTGTATGCATTATTGCCACATTTCTCAAAAATCTTGAAAGGGCCAATCTTTTTCATCAGAAGATTTGTATATTTATCCTTGGGTAGTCTCTCTTTCTTGAGGTGAATCATCACCATATCTCCCACTTTGAACTATAATTCTCTCCTCTTTTTGTCTGCCTGTTCCTTATGCTTCCCAGTGGTATATTGTAGTTTGGTCTGCACTTGTTCATGGATACTCTATACTACTTCAGCAAAGTCTTCTACTAGTGCACTTCTTTTTTTCCACGTCTTTGTTGTCTCTGAGTTCCAATACCCCTCTAGGGTGAGTGCCATATAAAATCTAAAATGGAGTCAAACCAGTACTCCTATTGACTAAATCATTGAATTAGAATTTTTCTTGGGCTATGATGGAATCCTAAGTGGCTCCATGTTCTTGGGTAAGGAATTTAAAAGGCTACTAAGGGACCTATTTATAACCTTTGTTTGAACACCAGACTATGGGTGATATGCAGATGATAGTGAAACATTGGTCCCTAGTTTCCTCTATAGTGTTCTCCAAATATGTCCTAAAAACTTAGGATCCCTATCTTATATGATTGACAGTGGTAGTCCATGGAGTCTTACAACTTGTCTAAAGAATAACCATGCTATGTGATATAATCATGAGTTGTTCTACAAGGGATGAAGTGTGCTATCTTTGAAAACATGTCTACTACAACATAAATACTATCAAATCCAGATTTGGTCTTTGGAAGACCTAGAACAAAGTCCATACTTACTAAATCCCAAGTTTTCAAAGGAATGGGTAAAGGAGTGTAGAACCCTAGATTGGTTGTGTGCCCTTTGGCTGGTTGAAAAACTGAAAAAATTTCCACAAAGCTCCTAACATATGTTTGCAACTTGGGCCAATGGTAGAACCTTCTAACAAGTTCCAATATTTTATCCACCCAAGAGTGACCATCTAAGTTTCCACAATGCTTTTATTTGATAATGTTTTCCCCCATGGATCCTTTTGGGACACACAATTGAAGAAATTATATTTTTCCATTAGTATATAAAAGGAAAAACATGATCTACACCATTGGTTTACACAACACCGATAGACAAGGCACAACACTACTCGATGTCAAGGTTACCCAATACTACCAAGTACCAAGCATCCAAAAAAACACTATTTAATGTTACCTGATGAACACTTCATTAGTGTTGTTAAAAGCTTTTAACATAGTAGATATTAATAGGCCTCCAGTTTAATACTCGTAACAGGGTAGATCATCAAAATTGATCAATTGTAAGCCTTTACCGACTCCTTTCCATTCTCCAGATAGTGAATTTTTTGGGGTGCCATCCCCATCAAAGTTTTTACTTCCTTACATGAGTTTTCTGGGATATCATATCTTGTTTTATGTGTTTATTAATTTCATGAATGTTTCTACGAATGTTGCATATAATTAAGTTTATGAATTAATACTACAGGCATAAGAAATAACATCAGATATGGTCGATAATAAAATAAAGAATTTTTAATAATGATGAAAGGTGAAAAGTCTTAAAAGTTTTGGAGGTACTGATTCACCCTTCCCCTCTCAGTACTTCTTCCCATTAATCCCACCAATTGGTAACAAAGCTCAGTTTCTCCTTGAAAATCTTAAAGGATTAAGAGAAAAGATCATATAATGGAGAAGTACAAACTTGATAAAAATATTGTGAATAAAAAGATTGAAATTCAAATGTTCTATGAACACTATAAAGAAGCGAGAATCAAGATGAGAGATCTGTTGGATGAGAGAAAAGGTACAGAAACTCATAGCAATGAAAAAGATTATCAAGAAGAAGAGATTCCAGATTTCTTTGTGTCTTCAGGATAAAATACAAGTAAAGCATCAGATACATCAGAGGAGAACATCACAAATCTAAAGGAGATCAATCAACATCTGACAGAGAAAATAAAGATGCAACAAATCGGTCAAGAGACCTAGATGGTAAGAATGATTGATGTGATGAGTTCTGCTACACAAGCTGAAAGAGAAAGAAAAGTAGCTATTGATGATAGGAGGAAGATTACAAAGAATCTACAAGAAAAGGAGTTATAAATTCAAAGACATGTTGAGCATCACCATGAGATTACAAATAAGATTATTCTTATGAGTCAATAAGAAAATAGAATGAATATAAAAATCATTGAGGGAGTATAGACTATCGGTGAACTAAGAGAAGAGAATGAAATTAACTAAAGAATGAGGTTAGATTTCAGCAAAAACATAATGAAATTATAAGATAGGCTGAAGAAAGAAATAAAAGAATGCATGATTTTCTAGAAGGACAACAAAGAGTCAACAACAACAACAATGATCTAGGATTTACTAAAAATGGAGAATCATCAAATCAAGCCAATCCAAAGAATGTCTATCAAAATAAAAGACCAAGAAAGATTACATGCAAAAACTTTGGAAAGAAAGGCCACACATCAAATGTATGCAGAGGCAAAATGAAAGGTATTCCTAAATCTTCATCTTCATTCATAGGATTCTATTATAAATGTAACAAGAAAGGACATAAATCATATGATTGTAAGTCTAAGATGGATCAACCAAAGAAGAAAACCTAAATGGACAAATACTATCCTACATGAAAAATGAATGGGCACACATGCCTTGAATGCTAGAAAAAGAAAAGGCAAGCATGGAAGCCTAAAGGTCAAGAAACTCCCTATCAACCAAAGATAATCAATAATCAATATGTATGGGACTAGAGTACATGGAAAAATTGTACAACATGTGGTACATATGGTCACATTGCTACAAAATTCATGAGAGCATGGACCAAAAGGTCCAGAGACTGGACAAACCCTAGAATGGCGTGCTTACACTATCATAAAGTTGGTCATCTCAAGAAAGACTGCAGAGACTTAATGATAGAGACAAGTATATATCTCAATGGAAACACCATTGGAGATATCTAGAGGGATAGCTAGACAAAATGTGGAGAAAAGATTCAAGAAATGATGAAGTTGGACCAAGCAATGCAAATGGTGACACCCCATCTAATGGATCTGGTGACATCACCACCCCCACTTAAGCTAAACAAGTAAGTATGGAACTACACTACACCAAGTCATATTTTGCATCAGTTCCATTATACAAATTGAAAGATAGTCAAAATTTGCATGAATAAAGATTCATATTATGTTACTTGTTACAATTTTGATAAAACAACCCCATTGGTAAAGACATACTGAAAATCATAAGTGAACATACAAGTTGTGTTGTTTACACTTACTGAGAATTGTTGGTCAACACATAAAATGGCTAAGTTGCTAATATAACCTGACACCTGTTGGTAAGAAAGTAAAGTTATAAATCTATCATGACACAACACCACTATCCATTGGTGAAAGCAAAAATATTAACAACTATCTTGATAATCCTATCAACATCAATAATGTTAATCAAAATTCTTCCTAACAAACTCCATCTTCATGACCCGACGAGTCATTCAGCATTTGTGATAGACTTAGGGAAAAAGTCTATAAATACTTGATGAGAGAACTTCATTTCTCAAATGCGATTTGACAAGAAAGAGTAGAGAGAAAATAGAGTGACAAGAGATCAGATAGCAGAGTGACCTTGACTCGATCTAGCGCACTCCAAATAGATCATTCACAAGTTTCACGGATCGAAGTAAGTACCGAGTGCAAAAAAGAACTATGTTATTATTTTCAAGAAAGCCTTAAATTTTAAATATGATGGCAGCCACCTCAAGAACTGTAAAGATTAAGAATGATAAGAAGAATGTGGTTGAGATGATAAAGAACAACACCTATGTGGAACCCAAGTATAAGATATTCTCAGAGATCGCATTGTGACCCGTTGATTTTGGCATATTTTTGAAAATTCCATGTAGGGTTTGATAGAGGATGTAAGGTCCTACATTCACTATAAGATTGTTGAGATAGGTGATATGGAGATAGACAAAAATTACAAGAAGATGTGTGATGCAGAAGGAAACCTGAAGGAAGAACATAAGCATCTGCAAGTTAAAGGGATAACTAATGCCCTATATTTCCTGAATGTTTTCAAAATTGACTTGATTAGGTTAGTCTTGAGAAGAATGCATGATAATAAGTTATGGTTAGATGAACCTAAGAAAATCACTAAGGATGTGTTACATGTTGTAACTAGTTACCCCATAACCAACAAGACTAAGGCATACAAGCATCCCTCCAGACCAAAAGTTGAAAAACTCACCAAAGCTATGTGGGATAGAAAAGTTCTCAAGGTAAAAACCATCATCGATGAGGAACTGAGGTTTGGTGCATGTGTGGTAGGTTACAATATATTCCATGAAAGTAGGCTGAACAACATAGCTTCAACGACAGTAAGTACAACTTACAAGATAGTGAAAAAGGGAATATAGATGGATCTATGTGAGATCATGTTGAAACAACTTGATGAGAACATGACAACAATCAGGTTTGCAAAGACAAAAATATGTAAGTTCTATTCAATTATCATGTGTATATTATTTTACTTTCAAGAATACTTTTCTTCAGTAGGAAAATTAAAGTCAGATACTACAAATTCGGTCACACTGAAAATTAGGGAACTTATCAGGTCACTGGGAGACAATTTTGATTCAGTGGTGATTGCATACTTCCTTGAATTCAAGGAAAAGATGATGGAAAGAGTGAGGATTCCTGAGAAATTAATTGAAAAACATAGGGATGAGATATGTTTTGATGGTGGATACAAACTTCACTAACATAAAATTGGTTGTTCCAAGTACAACATGGTTAGCCCCTCTTGACTATGAAGTCAACATAGATCAATAAACCAATGCAATTGATGCATTAATCAATGAACCACTTGTCAGCGAACAACTAAGGTTTGGCACATAAGAAGAGGCTAAGTATAAGATAAAAATAGGCCTAGTCATCAAGAAGACTGTCAAGAAGAAGAATAAGATGGTTAAGAATCTTGAAAAGATTCTATTGGTTAATTAGGAGGAAAAAGAACAAATAGAGGAAACTAATGAACATGGTACCATTGATGAAGGGGAACATGAGTAGTAATCAGATTATAAGGAAACTGAGCCTAATACACCTCCACCTCCTACAAAGAAATAGAGAACAAGGAACCAAACAACAAAAGATACTACACCTCTAAAGAAAGGTCAAGTGAGGAACTATAAGAGGAAGCAATAGACAAGAAACAATCTGTGAAGGCAACACCTACAAAAAGGGGGAAAATAATGGTCAGGACAAAAGTTGACATTGAAGATTCCAAAGAGGATGAGCCTGATGTAAGTAAGAAAAGTTTTCTTACTAGAACAATTGATGAAATTGCTCTCAATTGCTACTACCAGTACAATGACTGATAGGAAAATTAGACAATGGGTTAAACTTGAGCCAGAGGACCAAAACAAAATGTAAGATGCAATCATCAAGGAAATGATCAAGTTTAAATATGTACTAGTAGAATTTATAGGCCAAATACCCAAAGAGATGGGTAACATAATTTCACAACAATGATCATATGATCTACATATCGAAAAGGAATCAAGGGAGAAGGTACTTGTCATACTTATGCCTCCTAAATCAAATATGTAAGAGATAAAAGAAATAATGAAAAAGAACTCAAGAGTTTTTTTAGCAAAGATAAGAGCTTAGAAAGTGCTAGAATATAAATTTATAGAGCTAGATAACATGACTGAGGCCAAA
The DNA here is from genome assembly GCA_018584345.1 of Thuja plicata. Classification (NCBI taxonomy): domain Eukaryota; kingdom Viridiplantae; phylum Streptophyta; class Pinopsida; order Cupressales; family Cupressaceae; genus Thuja; species Thuja plicata. The sequence continues at coordinate 528,358 of MU225365.1, forward strand.
TGGAGATACCTTCTAGATCTTCCTACAGAGTCAACAAGTTGTGAAATTCATTTACTTCTCACCAACACACCTCATGTAGAGGAGAAGAAAGATAAGGTAAGTCCTAAGCACATTACTTTGGACAATGTAGAAAATAATGAGCTGATTGAATTAGACCAAGTAATGGATGATCTTGACATTCAAGAAATCACTCAATATGATTCAGATAAAGATCCTCAGAAAGAAGATGATGTAATATTTATATCTCTTAAGGATCAAATCAAGAAACAACAATTTGAGACCCGAGAAAACAAGAACATGGATGTTGTTCATGAAATATGGCTAGACACTTCTGTTGGAGATTTGATTCTGAACAGTTGATTGATTGTATGTTTGTCATTGATGACAACATATAATACATAGTAGTAATTCTATATGTACTTATCCATATGATGACATGAAGACTTGCATGGATAGATACATGTTGTTGACATGTTTATTATTCTATGTTCATACACACAGACCCAGATATGATGTTTCAGTAAAGATATGTAATTTTGTTATTGACAGTTACAGTTCTGGAGGAATAACGGTTTAAGGCCGACGTATGTAATGTGTTTATTGAGTTCTTCCTATCTTCCAGATATGCATGTGTATATTCATGATGAGTTATGAGTTGTTGATATGAATCTAAATGTGGCAAAGGAGTTTCAAGAAGATTGCAAAATTATGGTCAATTTGGTGAAGTTAACTTAGTGAAGAGATGCGTCTATTCTATTTGTACTTGCACGGTTGTAATTATGCTTGCACACTTAGTAGAGCCAACAAGGATGTTATGAAGAGTTTTCTAATAGGTCTCATAATCTCATACTTGGAGTATGTACTTATAGAAGGTCATTTGTGATAAGAAGAGCCAGAGATAAGAAAAGCAGAGCAAAGTGTTAAAGCAGCAGAGCTATATTTATCATATGTTGATAATATAGATATTGAAGTTGAAGCTTTCAAAATATAGATAAGATTGTTGTAGTTCTTTACAAGAGGTTAAAGCATCAACACACAAAAGGAATTGATCACACAAGCAGTGTCACAAACAACAGTTCACCTTGTTGATACAGTGTGTATCAAATAACTAGAAGGTTGTAGCCTCCACCACTTGGAAAGTGAGTCCTTGGATAGTGAGTCCTCCACCCCTAACAAAGTTATTATAAAAGACTCCTAATAGGGTCAGAACCTTAACCAGGTCACTATACTATTGCATTTTAATGAACAACTCCTAACAAGGTTGAAAGATCTTTTAACAGGGATTACTAAAAATAGTATAGTTCTTTGTGGGTACTAATTCCCACCGGGGTTTTTACCATTTGGTTTCCCCATAACCAAATAGATGTGTTGTGGAATGTGTTATCTGAATGTGCATTTACTTTGTATCAATTTGGATTAATAAGTATAAGAAAAAGATAAAGTTGCTAATAATTGATTCACCCCCCCCCTCTCAGTTATCCCTGAAGTATTCTAACAATTGGTATTAGAGCCAAGTGCCTTGGTAGAAAGCCTAATAGCTTAAGTTAGATCAATATGTCTTACTTTAGAAAAGAAAGCCGTAAGTTTGATGGAGAGAACTATTTAGATTGGAAGAACAAAATGATAACACATCTACAGTGCATTGGATTTGAGATCTTTGAGATTGCTAGACAAGAGATTGTAATTCCATCTTTGAAAGACCTTGCAAAGGATGATGCTACTAATAGAAAAAAGGAAACATTTACCAATAATGCAATTTCCAAAGAAGCCCTAATCAGTGCTTTACTTGATATTGAATTTTTTGAAATCAAGAAGATTGACAAAGCACATATCATATGGAAGTATTTATAAGACATGTTTGAAGGATATGTTCAAGCAAAGAATGCACACAGAAAGACGCGGAAGAAGAAATACAATAGTCTTGAGATGTTACCAGAAGAAAACATTAGAGCTTAAAATTAGAGGATAAATGAAGTAGTATCTGAAATCAGGAACAATGGTGGTGAAATATCAGAAGAAGATATAATAGATAATTTGTTAACTACTTTGACATTAGACTATGAAAACAAGATCAACATTCTAGAGGAAACAATGCAATTCTCACAAAACTTCAAGAGAGAGACTTTGATCAGCAAAATATCTACATTTGAGATATTAAGATTGAAGACTGAACCTAAGAATGAAACAACCTTCAAAGCTTCTATCCACAGTAAGAAATCCTCACACATCTCTATTCATAATGAGAATGAAGAAACTGATGAAGAGCTAGAAGAGATAATTGTCATGATTGCTAAGAGAGAAAATAAAGGAAAAGGAAAGTATGAAGGACAAATTTCATTCAAGTGTTTTTCATGTAATAAGATTGGTCACTTTGCATCTAAGTGTCCCACAAGAGTCAAGAAGTTTAGAATTGATTACAAACCTAAATATAGGAAGGAATGTTACCATGCTGAAGAAGGTGTAACTGATCAAGATTCAAGAAGATGAAATTGGATTCATTTCCCTCAAAGACATGGAAAGGTTGCTCGAAGATATGGACATTACAGAAAAAGAAGAAGATCATGAATTAGACTTAATTTCCAAAGCAAATGTTAGAACTGATTGGATCATTGACAATGGATGCTCGCATCACATGACAAGTGACAAAGACAAATTTGTTCATCTAGACAAATACAAAGGTGGTATGGCTATATTTGTTGATAAAACTCCTAAACCTATCATAGGTAGAGGATCCATCACCTTCGATGGAAAGAATAAGATAGATGATGTTCTATATGTTGATGGATTACATCATAACTTGCTAAGTGTTGGACAGCTACTTGACAAAGGCTATCATTTGGAGTTCAAAGACAAAAAGTGCATCATTAAAAACAAGGATGGAGACATAATTGCATCAGGCTACAAAACAAAAGGTAATGTTTTTTAGCTTAATTTTGATGTAAGTTGTTTTGTTGCAAAGGTGGATGACAGTTGGTTATGGCACAAGAGACTTTGTCATATCAACTTTGATAATATAGTAAAGATGAGTAATTTCAAGGTAGTTAGAGACCTACCAAGCATTGCAAGACCAATTGACACAATTTGCAGGGAATGTGTTATGGGTAAACATGTAAGGAGTTCCTTCAGAAGCAAGCAGACCTCAGCTGAAAACAAGTTGGACTTAGTGCATAGAGATTTATGCAGTCCTACTCAAACAAGATCATACTATGGTGAAAGGTACTTTATTTTGTTTGTTAATTATTTTTATAGGATGATGTGGGTTGCATTCTTACAGGAGAAGTTAGAAGCCTCTGAGAAGTTCAAAATATTCAAAGCTAAAGTTGAGAATGAATCTGGACTAAAACTAAAATGTTTAAGATCAAATAGAGGAGGAGAATTCACCTTTGACCAATTTTATGACTACCGTGAAGAACATGGAATAAAAAGGCAGCTGAGTGCCCCTAGAAAACCTTAGCAAAATGGAATTGCAGAAAGGAGAAACATGATTATACTTGATACAGTGTGCACCATGATGATTTCAAAGGAAAAGTGGCATACACTTATTGGAGAGATGCAGTAAACATAGTAGTGTATACTATCAACAGAACACAATTGAGACCAGGTGTGGAAAAGACAACCTATGAACTTTGGTTTGGTAATATACCCACAGTAAAATACTTTTGAATATTTGCCAGCAAGTGCTACATCAAGAGAGATGACAATTTTGGCAAGTTTGATGCTAGAAGTGATGAAGGTATTTTTCTTGGCTACCCTTAAAAAAGAAAATCTTACAAATGTTTCAATTTGAGATTAAAGAAGATAATTGAAAGCACGCATTTTAAGATTGATGATAATTTTATGATTCAAGAGAGGTACTATGAATATGCACCTTTGATTGAAGAAGAGCCTAGATCTAACAGTAAAGATACTATGATTGAAGAAATGTTTGATTGCATTGATGTCTTATGCAATGACCATGATTCAAGCAATGAAGAACAACAGATTATAGAGGAAGAAGTCACACCTAAGGTTCCTAAGTTTACATCCAGATACAACTCTAAAAAATGATATCATTGGAGATCAGAGCAGCAGTGTTTTGACCAGATCAAAAGCAAAGAATCTAACAGTGGATGAAGAGGTAAGTTTACTTTCACAGATTGAACCATTAAGTGTTAAAGATGCTTGTAATGATTCTAATTGGAAAAATGCAATGAAATAAGAACTAGATCAGATAATCAAAAATGACACATGGGAATTGGTTCCTAGACCAAGTGATAAAAATGTGATTGGAACAAAGTGGATTTTTAGAAACAAAATGAATGAAGAAGGTACAGTAATAAGAAACAAAGCAATATTAGTATGGAAAGGATATGTGCAGAAAGAAGGAATAGAATACACTGATAATTTTGCCCCTGTGAGCAGACTGGAAGCCATAAATTTTTTTTTGGCATATGCAAAAATAAAAGACTTTAAAGTTTATCAAATGGATGTCAAATCAGCTTTTTTGAATGGTGACTTAAAAGAAGAAGTTTACATAGAACAACATGAATAATTTAGTCTTTTAGATGAACCAGACATGGTATGCAAATTGAAGAAAGCACTCTATGGTCTTAAATAGGCCCCAAGATCTTGGTATGAGAGACTTGATGGTTATCTCACCAAGATTGGATTCAAGAAAGGAGAAGTAGATTGCAACTTGTTCACAAGAGAAACACCTGATGGATTACTATTAGTTGCCATATTTGTTGACGAAATTATCTTTGGAGGTAATGACAAGCTTAGTATAACATTTACAAAAGAAATGCAGAATGAATTTGAAATGAGTATGATTGGTCCTATAAAATACTTTTTGGGACTGAATGTAAAACAAATAGATAAAGGAATATTCATTAATCAGTCAAAATATGTGGAGGAAATATTGAAAACTTTCAAGATGGAGGATTGAAATCCAGTATGAACTCCTATGATCATAGGAAGTAAACTTTCAAAATATGATGACTCCACAGCAGTTGATAAAACATTGTACAACTATGATTGGAAAGCTTATTTATCTAACTCAACCAAGACCTGGCATATCTAATGTAGTTGGCATTGTTGGAAGATTTGCAGATCAACCCAAGCATAATCACCTAATGGAACTATAGACTATGGTTTATGGTATCCTAAATTAGAGAATACACAACTTCATGTGTATACTGATGCAGATTGGAGAGGTTGTATTGATGAAAAGAAAAGCACTTCAGGAGGAGTAGTATTTCTTGGAGAAAGGTTGGTATCTTGGAGAAGCAAGAAGAAAAATTATATTTCTCAGTCAATGGTAGAGGTAGAATATGTTGTAGCAGCACGGAATTGGACAACAATTGTTTGGATCAAGAAGATGGTTAAAGACTTTGGTATTTAGATTGGCTATCCTATTTTTATTCATTGTGATACCACAAGTACTATTAACATGTATGAGAACCCTGTGATGCATGCAAAGACAAAACACATAGAGATCAAGTACCATTTTCTGAGAGAAAAAGTTACAGACAAGGAAGTGACATTGGACTATGTAAGAACAAAAGATCAATTGGAAAACATTTTCATGAAGCCTTTAGCAAAGGATACTTTTGATTATCTAAGGGAGAAGTTGGGAGTAATTCCCTCTCCTAAGTCTGATTAGAGAAAGTAGCAAGTACATCAGTCCTCTATGACTGATGAATGGTTGACTACTCTACTTCTGGAGTAGTACCTGTGCATGATGTTTTATGGAACCATTTGCCATTGATTTCAATGGGGGAGTATGTACTAAAAACAAGGAAAATAAGGAACACATACAAGGAGCTTATACTCTAGGGGAGTATACATATAAAATATAGTCCATGTAACTGTAGCAGTGTAGATGAATCTTTGATGAGGATATTGAGAAGATTGTAAAAGAAAGAAGACACCATGAACAAAAGTTGTTTTTATCACATGTTTCCATCAATTCCAAAGGGGGAGATTGTTGGAGATTTGATTCTAAATAGTTGATTGATTGTATGTTTGTCATTGATGATAACATATAATACACAGTAGTACTTTTGTATGTACTTATCCATGTGATTACATGAAGACTTGCATGGATAGATACATGTTGTTGAAATGTTTATTATGCTATTTTCATACACGTAGACCTAGATATGATGTTTTAGTAAAGATATGTAATTATGTTATTGACGGTTACAGTTTTGGAGGAATAGCAGTTTAAGGCCGACATATGTAATGTGTTTATTGAGTTGTGCCTATCTTCAAGCTATGCATGTGTATATTCATGATGAGTTATGAGTTTTCGATATTAATCTAAAGGCACCAAAATGGTTTCAAGAAGATTGCAAAGTTATGGTCAATTTGGTGAAGCCAACTTAGTGAAGCGACGTGTCTATTCAGTTTGTACTTGCACAATTGTAATTATGCTTGCTCACTTAGTGGAGCCGACAAGGATGTTATGAAGAGTTTTCTAATAGGTCCCATGATCTCATACTTGGAGTATTTACTTATAGAAGGTCATTTGTGATAAGAAGATTTGCGATAGCCAGAGATAAGAAAAGCAAAGCATAGTATTAAAGCAATAGAGCTATATTTATCATATGTTGATAATATAGATATTGAAGTTGAAGCTTTCAAAATACAGATAAGATTTTTGTCATGCTTTACAAGAGGTTAAAGCATAGGTGCACAAAAGGAACTGATCAGACAAGCAGTGTCACAAATAGTAGTTCACGTTGTTGATATAGTGTGTATCAAATAACCAGAAGGTTGTAGCCTTCACCACTTGGACAGTGAGTCCTCCAACCCTAACAGGGTTATTATAAAAGACTCCTAACAGGGTCAAACCCTTAACTAGGTCACTATACTACTGCATTGTAATGAACAACTCCTAATAGGGTTGAAAGATCTTCTAACAGGGATTACTAAAAACAATATAGTTCTTTGTGGGTACTGATTCCCGTCAGGGTTTTTACCATTTGGTTTCCCCGTAACCAAATTGATGTGTTGTGTAATGTGTTATCTAAATGTGCATTTACTTTGTATCAATCTAGATTGATAAGTATAAGAAAAAGATAAAGTTGCTGATAACTGATTCACCCCCCCTCTTAGTTATCCCTAAAGTATTCTAACAACTTCAATTATTGATAGATCATAGGTTTGGATCCTCTCGATCAACTACAATAAGATGAAGATGTCATTGCTCAATAGGATCAAATAGATGAGCATGATACAAATCAATATGCAGTATAAGTGAGCACACTGAATAACATGCCATTTTTGATGAAGGCAATCAATCTTCTAGAAGGAAATGAAGAATCATCTACAGAAGATATAAGCATACCCGAAGATAAGGGTGATGCAGAGACAAAGGAAACAACTGATGCAACAAAGGATACAACTACAAAACAAACTACAAGTGATGATCAGAAAGATAAGTCTACTAATATAAATAAGGATGAGGATAAACTAGTAGTAGAGGACAAGCAGAAGCAAAATGGTAAAGAGGCAAAGAAAGATTTATAGGAGAAGAAGATAGAAGAGAAAACTGTAGAGACACCCAAGGTTGATTGAGAGACATCTTCACCAAACTGATAGGTGCACCCCGAGAAGAAAACACAAGAAGCATCATCTAGAAAGCCTTCACCAAGTGCCCCCGAGAAGACAAATTAACTGGCAATGGTAGTTCATACATCTGTATCCACATAAATCTCAAGGAAGAAGAAGAAAAAACATGAGAATCCAGTTACTCTAGGTGAAATCATTAAGATTCCATTTTGTGATCCTAGGACATGGATCCAAATGAATTCAAAAAGTATGTAAGACTTTGTGAAAGGAAAGAAATGCAAGATAAGTTGATAAAAACCACCAAGGAAGCTAAGGTACTTGAAGTTACATGAGGAATAATACAACAAATTTTACTTGATGGAGATGTTGATCAAATATCCCTAATGCTTGATACTTGCTGGTTCTCACAAATGCAATCACATCTCAGAACATAGATGCTGAGAAGGCTGAGGAGGATATACTTGAACATAAATATAAGTTCAAGTTAGCTGAGAAGATAAGCCAATAAGTGGCATTACAAAAGGTAAAGCTTTCTGAACTGGTTAACACAGTAGACCCAATAATTTGAGAAGCTATAACCTTGATAAAAAATCTATGCATGCTAGATTAACTCACCAAGGAGTATACCGATAAGATAGCATAGATTGATGTTGATCTTCAAAAAAGTGCACGGAGTCTCATGAATAGTGAAGAGGCAATAAAATTATATTATGTGTAGCTAAAGCAAGCTTGAAAGCTAAGACAAGACATTCAAATTGCAGAAACCAAGTTCATAGATGAGGTAAATGAGCTTCAAGCTCAACCCTTACCGACACTCTCATTACTGCAACAACATATGACAGCTCGGCAAGAGCACTTATAGCCACCCCAGAAATGTCTGTCCTAGACAACATTTATGATATGCATGCCCGAATTGAAATGGAGCACATGGCACTAGAAATCCTCAAAGAAAAATGGGAGTAAATTATAGAGGATGTCAAGAACACCCATTCACATATTCTTGACAAACTGTAAGCTACACATTTTTGTCAAAGTTTTGAGAACTTATAAGTTGTATGTTTTAGTCATGAGTATCAAATAAAGGGGGAAATGATATATACAGTCAATAGTAAAAGGGGAAAATGAAAGGAGGACATGATTTGTACAGTTAGTCATTTGAAAGAGTAAAGAATAGGGAATGTATAGTATAAAGGCAAGTATACATGTACATATACTTATACTATACTAATGCATACAGTTAGGGGGAGTCATATAATGACAAGGATATATACATGGTGTACATACTAAACACTTTAGTATTATGCACATATCATTTTTTGATACTAACGTCAAAGGGGAAGATTAAAGACATTATATTTTCCATTAGTGTATACAAGGAAAAACATGATCTACACCATCAGTATATGCTACACTGAAACATAGGGAACAACACTACCCGATGCCAGGGTTACCCGATACTACCAAGTACAAAACATCTTGATAAATACTATTCAGTGTTACCTGATGAAAAAAATGAAAAAGAAATCCGATGAGTAACCAATAGTACAACTCGACAAATGAAGCAAACCCAACGATGAGTTCAATGAAGGAACACCAACAAAATTTTAGTTCAACCTGATGATCATGAACCGACAGTCAATTACATCCCACAAAAAATGGATATGACTTTCCACGTCAGATAAATCACTGAAGATTTATATTTAGCTTCTTGATTTTTTTTAAATCCACTATATGTGGAGAAAGAAATGTAATTATTATTGTTTTAATCAGCTTAAATATTTTAAAACATGCAAACTAAAAGATCAAGGTCAAGTTGTATACCTTGGATCAAGAGTTAACATTGTAATGTGTGATTCTAGAATAGGTCAAATACTTGTATAAATAGATTCTCAATCAATTGTGAACATGTTGTTTAATGATGATTCTAGGCACTAAGAGCATCTAAGTATCAGATAAGAGAATTCATGAAGAAGGACATAAAAGGATCAATTTTTTTTCATGAACAAGAACATAGGCTACCAATGAGTAGGAAAATGTATAAATCAATCACTATAGGTGATATTCATAATCTGTGAGCTTTAATGGATCTGTGATCAGAAATTATAGATTGCATATAGTCAGGTCAAACATATTGTACTCATTCTAACAAGTGTAGTACACTTAAGAAATCTTTTCAAGGAAGGTGGACTTAATAGTCCTATTGTATATCTCTTAATCGATTGCACACTTCATTAGTATTCTAAAATTCTCTTAACAAACTAGATCTTAACAGGTCTCCACTTTAATACTCCTAACAGGGTATTGTATGTGTTAAATTTGGAGTTTTTAATTCACGATACACTTCAACATAGTCCTTCTTCACCAAGTACACACAAGACTGAATATGAGATTATTCATCCTATCTACCTGCACGATTCAACCTGTTGCCTTCTATCTAGATGGGGTTTTTGAAATTGCTCTCAGAACGAGAGTCTCACAACCATGGACAAATCTAGGAATGAAGGATTTATCATGATGAATGCAATACAATGCAAGATTATACTAAGAATTGAGATTAGCAAGAAAATGAGATAATAATTCAATATTCTAACAATGCAAAAGTGAGTGGGGTAATCAGGGGTTTTGAATGAAGAATGAGAGTTCTTTTATAGACTCAGAGGTTGTTGAGAATAGAAACTTTCCTCTTTGAAATAAAACACATAGAAAAGCCAGTTCAATTTAGAAAGCTTTCTTCAAAAAGGAAAACAATAAATTGTTTTCCCTTTTCTTTAACTGTTTTCTTTCTTTGATTTAATTCTATTTTATTTGAATTAAATTGTTTTCTTTCTCTTTAAAGCACAATTAATTCAAAGATTCTATCTGTGAACAAAGATAAGATTTTTGAGAGAATATTCAATTAATTAAATAAATATGACCTCATAATTGTTTTTTCTCAATTATCTGAATAATTAAATTCAATTATTGAAATGAGGGTATTTATTTAATAATTAAATATTATTTAATTCCTTTTTCATGTGTCTTAGCTAAAGAGGGTGAATTTAATTTAATTAAAGTGCTAGGACTTTATAATTAAATTAATTCAATCATAGGGTTTGTTTAGCCAATAGATATTTAGCAATTAAACATGATGTATGATTGATGCAGATTTAGGATTTTCTACATTTGACACTCAGGTTGAGTAGAGTCAATCAAAAACTCAGAATTGCCTAGTACAATAGGACTTTGATGATCCAAAAGAATGACAAATGCAACAAAATTGGTTAGGGTTGCAAGATGCCAATTTTGGGGTGTTACATTTTGCCCCTCTTTAAATTGATGTGCGAGCAGCGCGTTGATTCAAAGAATAGTCTGATGCCTGAAGCATAGAAGAATAGATTTGAAAATTAATGATGCAAAGATTTTAGAGCCATCTCTAGAATAGAGCTTGACTCTCCGAAGTCTAGGTTAGGTTGCCAATACATAAGTCAAATTGACATCTTTCACAAGGCTATCCCCAGAATGAGGCTTAACCTTCAGGAGTTAGGGTTAGATTGCCCCAATACCTGTCTCAAAAGATGGTAAATAAAGGTTTTAGGACTATCTCTAGAATAGAGCTTAGTCCCCCAATATCTAGGTTAGATCACCCAGACACTGGTTAGATTGACATCTTTCACAAGGTTATCCCCAGAATGAGGCTTAACCTTCAGGAGTCAGGGTTAGATTTCCCTGATACCTATCTCAAAAGATAGATAGAGATTTTAGGACTATCTTTAGAATGAAGCTTAGTCCCCCAATATCTAGGTTAGATTGCCCAGACACTAGTCAGATTGACATCTTTCCCAAGGTTATCCCCAGAATGAGGCTTAACCTTTAGGAGTCAGGGTTAGATTGCCCTGATACCTATCTCAATCGATAAATAGAGATTTAGAATCATCTCCAAAATGAAGCTTAATTATCAAGATTCAAGGTTAGATTGCCCCAATGTCTATCCCAAAAAGATAGTTTCCGAGAATCATCTCTAGAACGGAGCTTGATCCTCAAGAATCTAAGTTAGATTGCTCAGATACTTACAACATGACAAGATGTAAGGAACAAAGATTCCCTTATTGATTGTGAAGTATCCAGTTTTGACTGTGAGGTATGAATAACTAAACATGCCCCAAGTGATGAGATGTCCCTAGTAATGAATACTTTTGAAAATCAGATCAGATTGATAAAAAAAGATTCAATGATATAATCATCCTGCCCCCTGTGGAGCGAAATAGAAAGAGGACATGTCATAATAATGATGGAGAACAAAAAATTGTAGATAGATGTTGAGTCAGAGATCAAGAAGAACTTAGAATAGAGTATGGAAGAATTCAGAAGATTCATAATCAATTTTGAGTGATTTCGAGGTCTGGTTGACTAAGTTTGACTAGGGTTGACCAAAGTTGACCAGAGTTGAATTTTGAGGAAAAAAGTCAAAGAATTTAGAAAATGATGATATGATAAGGTTCTGACAAGAAATCCACATCAGAAATTTGACTGCACAAGTGTCCGATCGCGTCGGCCCCAAAAATTTTAAAATGTGATTTTGAGCTATATAGAAGTGTCAGATTTTGATTTTGATCCCAAAAATGGGTTGAGCATATAGCTACAAATAGAGAGAGAGGATCAAACACTTGGTCAATCATGATGAAAGCATCATGCTAAAGAGGAACTGCCCTATGCATGAACCTAGGAGAATGCAAAGAAGAGAACACTGAACTGCTGCCACAATGCAAGTCTAGAATGAAAATGCAATCCTATGCTAGATGCAATATGAAAATGTAATTCTATGCTAGATGAAATATGAAAATGGAATTCTATGCTAGATGCAATATGAAAGTGCAATTCTAGGACATGGTTGTGAGACCTGTTGTAAAATCATCATGATTGAGCATTTTTTTGGAACATCAAAGTAGATACAACCCTTGCTGGCGCCACAATGCAACCATAAGGATATGAATATGACTCTTCATCAGATGAAATGTAGGAAATGAATGTAAGCACCAGGGCACAAAATCAAAGATGACCTAAACATAGTTTTTAGTTAATGTTGTAAGAGTACACCAGTATCGAGGAATTCAAAGCCAAGATAACCATGAGTGTGATCATGCGTAAACAAACTGATTAATAACAAACAAAACAATAACAAATAGAGCAATAACAAGCAAGGAGATAGTACCAACCTCACCATGGCATACAAATAAACAAGATCAAGGGATGTGAGGTTGTTCCACCTTTGTGTGGGAGCTCTTATCACATACACCCTATTTATTTTACATTTTCGGATCATTGGGACTACACCAACAAGAAGTAGACAAAGAAAATATCAATGAAATTCATGAGAATAGATAGCATATAAAGAAAGATTCAATCATAGCTCAGCCAGTTTTAAATTTTTCAAATGTATATATGTATGAGGTGTTGAAAAACACCATTGTGCTTGTGAGTGCATTGTGTTTGATTGTTATCGATAGATGTTTATGTTTGAGATATCTGATGTGTGTTGAAAAACATAGATGTGTCCAAAGATAGTGTTAAAAAATATTGTTTATGGGGGTGTTTGAAAAACACTAGTTTGTATCAGTAGAAAATTGTCCTTGAGAAGTGACAAGATCACTGACTCGGGTGTAAACCAAAGATATGATCAAATGGGGGGCCCATGCCCCCAAGTAATGATGACTGACTTGGTGTATGTTGCAAGGACAAATGAGATTTGATTTCCCCCAAGCGTATGGCACTGAATTAATGACAAGTTAGGAGGGTCCACAAAGGAACCAGGGTGTCACAAAATGTGACCAAAATATATATACAGACTAAAGCATAGAATCATCAAGATTGAGTATCGATAGATAGAGCGTTTGAGTATAACTCCAACTTGTAACAAATGTGAGCAATCTTGATAGAATAGAGACAATAGGTAGACACAATGAGAACCACTGGTGACTAACGTGAGAGAGATGCTCAAATGAACTGATTGTAGTATAAGACATACATCAGTAGGTAGATGTAGTGAGAACCACTGGTGACTGATGTGAAGAAGATCCTTTAAAAGATGAAATGATAATGCCCCCTAGATCACAAGGGTTTCCCTGAGAGTATGACCAGTTTCAATCCATGTAAGTTGGTGTCTTGATGGGTAACTGAAAGAAAATGGAAAGTAGGAAAGCATGAAAGTAGTGATGCAGGAAAAGAAAATGTGTAAACCCAAGTGGTGTTGTGATGGATATAGCATTGTGGAACAAGAGGTTCCTATTTACCAGGTTTTCACCTTCTTGGCAGAAATTCTTTTTTGGCTACCATGACGCCTGTTGGTTGTATTTCATGTTTTTGCTGATGTGTTTGGTTCCTTCCCCTTCGCTCTAAAAATTTTCAGGTTTTCATGCTTATTCCTTGCCCAAATTGTCAAAACCCTGAAAACCCTAGCAACCAAGTGTTAAACGATGTATTTTGAAGCCCTAAGCCATGTCTTTATATTTCATCGTTACCTTTTTCAAGTCACTAAAGACATGTGCTCTAAGTCAGGTCGCTTAATCGCTTTACCAGAATCAAATATGCTAAATCATACCCCGACTTTGCTTTTGCCTTATGTCACGTAGTCTTGATAAAAAATGGAATATTCTCTCAGTGTATCGAGACTTAGTGATTTCCTCTCAGTCGGGTTGTCGCTTGATATCATGTTATGAGCTTTAAAAAGGAACGGGACCCACCTTCAGTCGGGTGATCGTGAGAAGAATTGGCAAGTCAAAGAAATGTCTCCCGACCTTGCACTTACTTCATGTCGCATGGTCGCTAGATCAGCTCAGTCAAACAGTTAAGGTTCTTTCTTCAGTCGCGTGGTCTCGTGATAATTAGTGGTTAAGAGATAACAGTCACGACTCAGCGACTAACGGTTTCATGCTAAGAGATTTCCCTCAGTCAGGATGTCGCCAGATCAGGGCGGTGATTCAGATTTCAAGTATGCATAAAGTGGACAAAAGAACAGATGACATCTGTTGTAAAGCTAGTGGTTGTCAGGTGATCGCTTGATGAAGGAGATGGATCACGCGATAACAAGACTAGGGTATGTTTGCCCTCAGTCGTGAAATCTCCTGATAAATTAAAGGTATATGAAATTGTATGGCGATTATGCGATAGCCGTTCGATGAAGAAGTAAAAGGATCTGACGGTGGTCGCGAAGTCTGGTGATAAAAGTGCCCTAGGGAGAAAGTCCTTCCAACTAAGCGATTAAGGTATGTTGTGAGGTTGCTGTGAACAGAAAAAGGCACGTGCTTCAAGTTACAGGTAAAGACATAGGATCTCCCAACTAAGCGACCAAAGAGATTATGAAAATAAGAATAACGGCTTGTCGCGTAGTCTGGAGAAGGATACTGAGTTAAGGTTAACCCTGCGCGACTTAGATTTTCACATAGTCACCTGATCGCTGGAAAGACTTGGGTTACCCAAGGTAAAGGAATTACGTGGTCACCTAATCTAAAGATCAGACCATGGTTAAGAGAAAACACTCGCAATAAAGAGACTTTATGAGGTCGCGAGGTCGCCAGATAAATAGGATCTATAAAAGCGGCGCCAAGTGGAGGACGTGACATAGGAAATCACCCGGCGGCCAATCAAATACAAGAATTTTTGATTAGTGTGTACAAAAGGTAGCTAAGATGTATGAAAGAGGACGAATCATGGAGTGCCATGTCAGCTGTCTTAACCATTTTTTTTATTGCACCAAAATATTCATGATTTAAATTTGATTTCCTATCACCTCGCTCAACTATGGCTAGGTTTTTGAACGTTTCACGGCATGTTAACTTAATGGCAGAACTGACATTTCTAAACTTTGAGCCATGTACTCTGAACCTTGTGGCTATAAACAAAGGAGTCTGCATTCATTCTTGTTCACCGAGTTTGTGATCTCAGAGAAAAATTATTATTTTAGAGAAAAAGGTGATATTCAGAGCTGTAGCAGTGTTCTAAGGTGATTCAAAAATCAGAGAGAGGAGGTCTTAGATTTGTTTCAATATCAATCAGTCAGAGATTCAAGTGCTAGCAAACAAGAGTACTGCTATGAGCATGGCGTCTACTAGTGGAGGCAATGGAGATGATCCTAAAGGAAAACCCAGCTTCTCTGACGAGTTTCTACAACTGCTGCCAGGGTCCACTCAAAATAGGAAGATTGATGCTGGTGTTTTCAAAGATGACTTCAAGGACATCAGGGATGCAGTGGCCCTAGGAACAACAGGTTATTCTCTGTTTTCCTACTTTTACAATAATGCTGATAAGCCTATCCCTATATCAAACCCTTGGATATCTGGTTTGGGTAGGTTGTTAGTGCCTGATGTTTTCCTTGATGTTGACCTATATTTAGAATTGGATAATCACTATGATGTATTAACAAAGACCATCAAGAGGGAAGATGGCACTAATTTGCTTGTGTTAAATAGAAATTCTTTCATGCAAGCATTTGGCCTTTTTAGTACTATGTCAACCAAGATTGACATGAAGAAGCAAGAGAAGAGATATAGCAACAAGCCTGGTGTTGCTAGAGGCTTATTAAAAAATCATATGCCAAAAGAAATTAGAGATCATATAGGTCCTAAGGCTGAGCCTTACCCCTATTACTTCAAGGACCTATTCTTCTATATCAAGTACAATGCCTATGCTCTTTGTAGAGTATTAGGAATAGATGGAGATGCCGAGAGAATAGGTCATGGCATCTTGATGATGGTCCTAGACCTACAGGAGATTCATTCCAGCACAAGCTATGATTATATCCAACATATAATCGATGAGATGCATGAAGGGTTCATTGCAACGTAGAAAAAATTGAAAAACCTTAAAGAGAAGGAGCCTAAATTCTTGCACTATTCAGTGTTAATGCACCTGCTCCTGTACTACAACTTCACAATCATGGAGCCTTAGAATTTGTCTCCACAAAGATTGTTTCAAGGACATCCAAATCCTATTCAGTTTTGGGTTAGGGTTTGGAATTTTACCTCGAGGGATTGTGATTTTTGTGCCTTTGAGAATTGGATAGTATATCCAATAATAAAGAGTTTGGGAATCAAAAGAACCAGGATTCCCTTGAAGGTCATACAGTTATTAAGACCTTGTGAATTTCTTGGGAATTGGCTTGGAAATCACAATTGGGGTGATTTCTATTTAGAGGAAAATTTTACTATTCTTAGAGTATATGGGTGTGTTCATCCACCCCATATTCTACCATATCATGTACCCATGAGAGTAGCTGCCATGGAATTCATCTGGCAGCTAATGCTGACTGATAATGAACACTTTGCTTCACACAAGAAGGGGACCATAACCCCAAGGCAATTCAGAATTGCCAATTTCACAATAGGGAAGAACTGCATGGATGAAGTGAGCCAGTGGCTTGAGAAATTTAGGATGGGGGCAGCCCCTTACAGATACATAGATCCAGAAGGCTTCATGGCAGAAGTCAGAAAATCTGTACACTCCCACCATTCCAAATACAAATGTGCACTATGAGTGCATAGAGGAGGATGCTACAAGAAATAACCTGGATGAGGATGACATCCACATGAAAAGGTTGAAGATCTAAGAGTTGCTAAACTTGCAACTTCAAATAAAGAGAAATGGCTTGTCTTGGGGAGGTTTCTTCCCTGACCTTAATTATTTTGATAGAATCAAAGCCATGATTGACAATTATTATGTGTTGTTGGATCAATTGGATACTGTTCTTGCCAAGAAAGGTGGTCAGACTCCTGAGCACTCTGAGTCAGAATATGAGAGTGGGGATGACAGTGATCATGCAAGGCCTTATTTATCTCCCCCACCTCAACAAGAACAAGAACAGGAAATGGCTGAGAGTTCACAGTTGTAGGGAGTTGAAGAGTATCAAATCATAGATTTATTAGTTGCAACACAACTAGATGATTTGGAAGAGCCTGCAGCTAAGAGGCAGAAGTTAGAACTGGGCCAACCTTCAGGAGAAGGCCAAAAGATTAAAAAAGACAAGGTTAAGGCCTTGATACCAGGTACTAGGTTGTATGACCACAACCTAAGGAAAGCAATCAGGCAAGGTAAGAAATAGATGCCTGATCCAGAGGACAAAGTTGATCTTCCACTGAGGACATGTGTGGATGAAAGACTGCTTAACCAACAGAAGTTCCTAAATGATGACAACTTTGTTAAAACAGAAGAATTCAAGGATTTCCTTAGATGGCAAAAGGCAGAACAATTGAAGTCCCAGTTACTTGTAGATGGGAAGGAGACAATTACAAATGATGCCCTTGTTGCCTTGCAAACATATGATCCTGAAATTGAGGACATTTCCCCTGAGGATGCCAGGAAGTTGGTATTGGGAAGTGGCATCTTGTTAGCTGAAGGCTGGGATCTAGCTTCAGCATTTGTGATAGATCAAATAAGGAAGCAGCCTGACCTTAAGATGGTCAGTGAAGTCCAGATAGGGGACATGATCAAAGGATTTAGGTATGACCCAAAGTCACAAGCCTTTGCTATGTGGAATCTGAGCCCAAAAGAGCATAAGCCCCAGTTGGTAAACATACAAGAAAACATGGTGGGGAACCAGATGGTGTGGTTAGTGTAGAACACAGGAGATTTGGAAATCTCTCAAATAATGACACACTGGGCTCAGTTGAATGAAGATAAGACAAAGCAATTGTCTGAGAGGTATACTAACCTACTGGAAGAAATGAGTGCACTATCCAAAGATAGGGATTTGTGTCAAATACAGCTGTACCAAAAAGATCAAATGATAAAGGTACTTACTGATGAACTAGAGAAAAAACAAGAGGTTGTATATGTGCCTGCACAAGTACCACCTGTGCAAATTGAGGACAAGCCTAGATCAGAAGAGGCTGTAGAACAGAAAGATGATGAAGAAAAGGGGAATGCCATAGCATTAACGGC